>LUGF01024026.1:2599-18932 GCA_001625245.1 Calycopis cecrops
TCTTTTCTTTCGTCTCTTCTTTTTTCTCTTCTTTGTTCTGTTCTTTACTCTCTTCTTTCTCATCTTTTACCACTTTCGGTTCTGAACTAGTGTTACAGCCCATCTTTGCTCGAGTTATTAAAAATGTTTATCAAATTGTATAAAAATGTTCACTTTTGATCCTCCTATACTAACATGATTCTGGTATACCTGTAACAAAGAAAAAAATTAATTGATACTTTGTACACATATTTTTAGAGGTATTAATTAGAAAGGACAAATGCTTTGATTGTATACAGGCATATGATACTTTTTGTTTAAAAACATTTTACGGACACAAGCGAAGCTGCGGGAAAAGCACGTTGGTATATAAGTACTTTATTACTAAATGGGGTAAAATGGAGGGGTAAGCTTTGTAATCTTTCGAAGATGTTGCCACCTTGCCGTGGTGGTAAGGGGTCAGGGCTTGCGTGCTTCTGTAAAACCCAAGGCTATGCCGGACAGGGCTATCCATACCGGACAGGCTTGGTAAAGAGGCGAGACTAGGAGTAGCTGAAGTGTCGCCCACCCGTCCCTTAGAATCAACAGACGGTGGTTTGAACTGGAGCGAGTGACGGGTCCGATTTCGGACACATTGGTGGCTTCTTTGGAGTCTGGGGCCAGAGAATTTGCACATTACACCGTTCCAACGACGTAGTAGAGCCTGTTAAGGAGGCGGCCGGACAGTCCCCAAAGAGGAGAAATCTGGCCTCTTTGAGGCGAGTCTGTCGCTGGGTCCTGTTACCTGCGGATTAGGAGCCCTCCAGTTATCGCGGCTGAAGGCGGGGGCCGGGGTTAAGTCTTGAACTTGGGGCTAAGAGTTGAACTTTCAAGAACCGAGTCTGACATAGGCCATCCGGGCTCCTAGGCGTCATACGTAAATGTATTCCCCTGGGTCAAAATAGGTCGTATCATGAAACAGGGAAATCTTCACACACATAAAAATCTATAGGTATACCTACATAGATAGAGAGATATACAAGGTTGATACAAGCGAGAGGCATTAAATGAAACCACATATTTAGTGTATTATTTTCAGGTTACACAACAAAAATCAGATCAATCGGAGCAATAAATTATTCACAGGAATTATTATTATTATTTAAAGTTTTTATCTCACTTCATACACGCTATACCACAGCTGATCGCGGACTATGCCGGCCGGGATCATTCACCCCGTACGAGGTTGCCGTTCGCCGTACGCGGTACAAAGCATGTTTATGTTTTTTCGCTGTTTAAGTTGTATGAAAAAAGAATTTTCGTATACTCGTCGTAAACTTATTTGTAATAGTTTCGGATTAACTGTAGGCACTTATAATATATGTGGTTTCATTTAATGCCTCTCGCTTGTATCAACCTTGTATACAAAAAAATTGTGAGGGTCAATTTTAGAGATGTATTACCCTCTTTCGGGTGCACTTGGGTAGCCCGTGACACCGTATAAGTCCCACAAATGTTCAAAAGACATTCCAGCACAGCCCCTCTACATTATGCACCCTCGGATCACCCCTAAATGTGATTTGTCGCCCCTCGCTCCGACCCCTGCGTGTACGTACAGATGAAAACATTCAGATGTGACAGCCTTTAAGGCTGTGACACACTACGCAGATGCGGTAAGATATCTGTATCTAAGCGCATATCTATATCTAATATATAAAATTCTTGTGTCACAGTTTTCGTTGCCATACTCCTCCGAAACGGCTCGACCGATTCTCATGAAATTTTGTGAGCATATTGAGTAGGTCTGAGAATCGGCCAACATCTATTTTTCATCCGGTATTCCCACGGGATCGAAAGTTACGCGGGTGAATCCGCGGGGCGCAGCTAGTAATATATAAAACTCAAACGTGACATAGCCAGCTATCAACGCACAGCCCAAACCACTGGACGGATCAAGCTGAAATTTGGCATCCAGGTAGATGTTACGACGTAGGCATCCGCTAAGAAGATTTTTAGAAATTCAACCCCTAAGGGATGAAATAGGGTGTTCAAGTTTATATGGATTTCTAAGAAATTAAACGCGAGTGAAACCGCGGGGCACAGCTAGTCTGTCAATATAAATCTCTATACTACAATCAAGAAGCACACTACGCAGATACAACTAATATTATAACTGTGTATGTGAGTTTATTTGTTATGCTTTCACGCGAAAATTACTCAATCAATCATTATGAAACTTTGTACATGTATTCCTAGAAGTATTAGAAATGACATAAGATACTATTTATACACACCAAGTTAGCCTCGCCCCGTGCTAAGTACCGTAAAGACCTATGGTGACTTGACTACTTGACAACGGAATATCTATACATATAATAAAACAGTAAAATTTTAGTGTCTGTACATTGAATATATTTACGAAAAACTAATTGGGGGGCGATTTTAAAATAGTAACAGAACACTTTTCTATGATTTTTAATTTTTTTGTTTGTATGTTTGTCCGTTTGTTCGGGCTAATCTCCAAAACGATTTTTTTTTATTCATATCAGATTTAGTTAAAATTTTGAATAATTTTTGTAGTCCGAAATCCACGCGGGCGAAGCCGCGGGCGGAAGCTAGTATTTAAGATTTTTATTATAGAAATACATATATAATATATAGATAAACATCCATGATCGAGGCGGGATTCGAACCCGCGACTCCTGGCACAACATGCTCCGCCGAGCCCTGTACCACTGCGCCAATCTGATCGTCATATTTGAATATAATATTCATTGGTATTTATTGAAGGGCTTCAACGCGAGACAAGACGCGGGGAAAAGCCAGTAACTTATATTTTACCGTCAAGTTTCTGTAGGCACAAACATTAAGGGATGGTGGATTGTCCAACAACTAAGAACGGCTATGATTTTGCCGGGACCTGCTATGGGACTGGGGTTAGAGGACTGTATTGTAGTGTACTGTGTAGATGCGGAGGCTCCTCTCCTCCTCCAACCTTTGTGCGGATGTCTATGGGCGTCGGTAGGTGTAGTAATGCTCGCCGCTATATAATATAAAAACACAACTAATAATATTTATACATTTTTAATTAATATAATTAATATTGTGGTTATTTTACGGGTTTTAAACACGATAAGACTTATTAAAGGTACTATTTAAAATATATACCTACGCTCGACGTTTCGGCTGGGTTACACCAGCCGTGGTCACGAGCCGACTGATCCTATCTCTCGAGGCATACTATAAGGTAACAGATTTTATGACAGATACCACCCAGGATTAGTACCCTCCTCAAAGGCTGTTTCTGTACCATAATTGTTGTAAATTCATAAATTGTATTGTATTATATCATTTATAATATGCAAATGTATTTGTATTTTTATATTTGTTACTTTTAAATATCATCACAACATGAGGCGGGCTGAGTTTGTTTCGCCGGTTCTTCTCAGGACAGGGCTAGGTTTGAACCGATGGTAGATTTAGATGTTGACGTTCAAAAAGTAATTTCTGTAATTCTATTTTAAATAAAAACTTTTTGATTTTCATTTTCATTTTCAGACAGGTGAGGGTCTAGAGTGGACGCCGCGTTTAAAACCATTCACCACCATTTTAGCAAGAGGTAGTGCCATGCATGGTGCATGACACTACATCCTCCTATGCAACGGAAAGGGTCGGCACGACCGGGGAAGTGCCTCTCGCTCACTTGATACCGGCGTAAAGTGACGGCGTCGCTGTCGCGTTCCGTGCGGTTTGTGAGTAGCCGGTGGCCCATTGTGGGGGGGATGATAGGAGGGCAACGCATCAGCGTAACAATCATGCGAATGTCCATTGGCGTCGGTAGTCATCAAAAGGCTCCGATTGCTCGTTTGCCCCCTTACGCAATAAAAAAGAATAACGATCTCCGTGTAGCAGTCCGGGAGTCTGAGTAGCAGTTTGGTCGACTTGGCGTTCGTTGAAAGAGGCCAATGATCGAATGCCGATGATCGAAGGCCTATGATCGAAGGCCGATGATCGAAGGCCGATGATGGAAGGCCAATGATCGAATGCCGATGAACGAAGGCCGATGATGGAAGGCCAATGATCGAATGCCGATGATCGAAGGCCGATGATTGAAGGCCGATGATCGAAGGCCGATGTTCGAAAGCCGATGATCGAAGGCCGATGATCATGATGAAGGGAGCGTAAATACTTAAAAACAATATCGACAGGAGTAAAGTGACAATTGTTGCGTTGCGTGCGGCGTGTGAGTTTACGGTGGCCCATGAAAGGGGGTGGGGGGAGACGAAAATGTACCTGCACCTCTATACTAATTCTACCTATACATATAATAAAATAGTAAAATTCGTCTGTCTGTACATTGTGCATTTACGAAAAACTAATTCGGGGGCGATGTTAAAGTAGTATTAGAACGCTTTTCAATGCTTTCTTAATTTTTGTTGTCTGTCTGTTTGTCGGGGCCTAACTCTGAAACTACTGAACGGCTTCGAATGAAATTTGTGGTGTATAGATACTAAGCATGGTCAACATCAAAAACACTTTACTGCGGTAAAATCCATCATTCGGAATTTCGGCACACTGCAAGCAAACAATAACAAATCACTTTGATTATAATATCACTACGCTACGCGAGCGAAGTCGCAGGCACCAACTCATAAATAGGCGTTGGTAGCTCTGGCTGATCCTTTACCCCTATAACAAAAAAAAAGATAAACTCAGCTTCAAAAATCTCTCTCCATAGACCACCGGCTACTCACCACACGAAACGCGACACAAGAGCTATCGCTTTACAAAATAGTGTTGGTCAGATTCACGTCACAGATCTCCCCGAACGCGCCCGTCCAGTTCGGCCCCAATGCTGCCAAACACTTTTACTATTCGTAAACTTTTTCTAATCTTATCTTAACGAGTAAATTCCATAACGGAAACAAATACCTGTACTTACGCTACCCTTAAGGTCACCTACATTACCCTGCAATTATAAACCTTAATAACCATACATAGGGTACAAAATCCCTTCGTTCTGACCGTGGTTATTCAAAGCGTTAAAATAGGCCCTATTTATATATCTATTATATGCACACCCTCGCATCCCTTACCTGTAGGGCTGCCAAAAGGGCTGCCTAGATTTTTTTATAGTTAAGGGGGTAAACGAGCAGTCGGGTGCCTTAAGTGACTACCGAAATGGAAATTGGAAATGGCATTGGACCGTGGTCAGAAACAGCTCATTTTATCATTTGTTCTCGATGTTATATTTATGTAGTTGCGATTCCCAGATAGACCTTACAAACAGACCGTTATTACATTATGTTTTAACAGTTTATTTTGGTGCCCTCATTGCAAATATTTTGCTATAATATAATATAATGATTAGGTATTTTCTTTTGATTTATATTATTATTCGAAATCGGTTAATCGATAATAATATATTTTGATAATAATTATTAAAGTAATTGTTTTCTGTTTTTTTTCTATATTTAATAATAATTTTTATATTCCTTTTCATCACCAGCCGGATTAGGCATCATCATCAGCCGGAAGACGTCCACTGCTGGACATAGGCCTCCCCCAAAGAGCGCCAAAGGTCACGGTCATATTCCTTTTACTTGCTATTAATAACTTCTAGTCAAAATAAATCTTCCACTTCCTAAGTATATTTTTTTTAGCAAGAAAAAGATTATACCTACCGAAATAAGATTTTACTTTTTGTTATGTTGCGATTTTTTTGTATTTTTTTTAAATAATATTATTAGGTAATTAAGAACTAAAAGAAATAGAACTAAAAATGTAATTTTAGTAAAGTTTTAAATTAAAACTTAAACTTTTACTAAAGTCACATTTTTAGTTTCCAAGAAATAAGGCTGTGTAGTAATTTTGTAATTTTTTTTATGGTATTCTTACTTGGCTACATAAGATGTTTTTTTTATTTTTGTTTGATGGCAAACTAAATAAACGTTTTATTTTGTTAAATTATATTTATAGTTCAAATGGTGATTCAAATTTTTCAAAAATGCGTTATATTATAATAACTTTAAATGTTACGAACTTTCCTGAGGATGATTAAAACTAAAACAAATTTTTACTGCCTTTTTATTACCTTATTTTTGTAAGAAAAAGTCATGCTATGCAGATGAATTGGGTCGGCGCGACCGGAGTGGTACCTCCCTTAATGAGTATTCTCTGGCTCTGATTTTAACTTCGTTTAATGCTTCTAAAGTATCTTGTGCTGCTTTCGACTGCCTCGTGGTCTAGTGGTAACCGTGTTCAAATCCCGGGTCGGACCAAAAAGTGTTATTGGGATTTTTCAATTTCTACGTAATACACAATATAATATGTCCTGCGCAGATGGCTCGTCTATATAGACGTCAGACGTCCGCCGTAGCCGAAATCGGCTAGGACGACATTATTATTAGTGTCTTACGATGCAATTCTCATATCTACATTTGAAGGTTTATTAGTATCATTATAAAAATACCTACTACAAAAGGAGATACATTTGGTATTTCATGAATGTTTCATAAAATAGGTCACACTTGATGCTTAGAGCTAGGGAACAATGTTAGTTAGTCATTATTTTGTTCAAAATTACATTTAATTGCTTTAATGCAACTTGTACAATATTAATTGCTTATTTTTATAATGTTTTCGGTGTTCATCATTTTTGGTTGAAATATCTTCTACAACGTTATCATTTTCGGACTATGAATACGTTAACAATTACCTCTTTAACTTCAGAAAATGAACAAGAGTCCTGAACTTCTAAAAATGAACTACAGGGCTTACTCGAAACATTTAGATTCAATTGATCGGTTAAATTTGCATATTTTATATATGATACGGAACCCTTCTTATGTTTACTGTTTATTGCTTAAAACGGTGGAAGTTATATAACAGGTTGTTATAAGTCTTTAATATGACTATTAATCGGATAGCAGTCGTATTATAGTTTTTGTGATACTTTAGGGCGTATAAAAGTCGCTCTGCGTACACTTACGCGACTTGTTTATAATGGTCGCGAATATTATGCTTATACAACTATCAGTCGTATAGCAGACGTATAAAAGGTATTTAAATGACAAAATTGACAGTAGTATGACGTTTATACACGTAGACAGAGAATACAATGTCTACGTTTATACAACTAAAACGTTTACACGACCAAAAGTCGTATAAGGAAGTCTTATAAATGTCGTATAAGAGTCTACTATATGATGATCGTATAAAAATGTCGTAATAACGTTTACACGACTACTTTATAGGACTAAAATGTATTATGACTATTTGGACACATAATGCACCATTATATTATGACTAATAGTCGGAAAATTTACCATTAAATAACTTTTATAGGACGTAAGGTTATATAAATGACTGATTATACGACTAAAATGTTAGTTGGGATAGACATCCGCATAGAGATAATGCAGATGCGTCGCCTTTCTTTCTTCTGCCCCCTCCATGGGCCACCTTGTTACACACCGCACGAAACGTGACAGCACAGCTCTTACTACGCCGGTACCTCTTTAACATGATACCAGCCATATCGGATACCAAGATAATCCTACTCCTTAGGGTCAATTCACACCAAAAGCGCGGCGAAGGGAAGCGAAGCGGAGCGCAGTTTATGTGTCATATGAATTTCAATTTTATAATAATTACTATACTACTTATTATCGCATGAAAAATTCGAACGAGACGCGCGGATTCCCGCGACTGCTCGAGCAGTCGCTGGAATCCGCGCGGAAGTCGCGAGAATTCGATAATAAGTACTATGGTAATGAAAATAAAGTTTAAATTTATATGGCACTGAAAGTGCGCTCCGCGTCGCTGCCCTTCGCGTTTTGGTGTGAATTGACCCTTAGTAAACACTGAATCATCATCACCCATGCTCCTACCCACCTCTCGGTATACGGAGCTGCACGGGGGCTCGCTCACTGACTCTGTTCCCCAACGTGCAATACTTGACACCCTACTAATTGATGTGTCCTCTCATTAATCCACTACCCACCTCTTAGTAAACAGAAACTATTTGAATAATAATAATAATATTAATTTATATTTTATAGTACAAATAAGTGGCCGTGAGAGACAAATTAATGAAAATAATAATAATAATAAACATCAAAACACTTACATTCCCATGCAAAAATCAATAGTTATTGGCACTTGTTCAATTCGCGTACGTCGATTTCTCAACCCAACATCATCATCAATTACATCATAACATCACTAGAAAATTCATATAATAATTATCACTTCATATACATACTTCATTCACAATATGATTTAGGATACTTGGCAAATGCCCGTACCCAAATCAATAAACCGACAAAGAGTCGAGACTAAATAATTCGAAATAATAATAATAAATATCTGTGGACTTTACACACCACGTTAGCCTAACCCCGTGCTAAGTACCGTAAGGACTTGTGTTACGACAACGGAATATTATATTTAATATTTTTTTATAAATTAAAGAAATTTTATATATTTAAGATTTTTATTATAGAAATACATATAATACATAGATGTACATCCGTGACCAAGGCGGGATTCGAACCCGCGACCCCTGGCGCAACATGCTCCACTTATCCGCGCCCTGTACCATTGCGCCAGCCTGGTCGTCAAAAAAAATCCTGCGAATTGAAGTCCTCCGATGTGACAGCCCTATTTCCCTCCCATGTCCACCCCCCTCCCCTCCCCAGGTAGACCCGACCCAATTTCATCACGCTTCATTCACGTCATGTCTACTCGTATGTGTATTGTTCCATCTGTTGTGGACCGAGCGTCGGGGGCGAGAAAAAAGAATGTCAAAGGTACGGAAATTAAAGACGGCTGTTCAGAATTAACGTTGTTGTGTTTAAATCTGATTGGAAGGCGCAATCGGTTGAAAATAAAATCGTGCTCCAATGATTAGCGCGTGTAAGTAGCCGGTGGCCCATGGAGGGAGGAGAAAGAAGAAGGGCAACGCATCTGTGTAGCCTCTGTGCGGATGTCTGTGGTCGTTGGTGGTCATGAAAATGGGTCTGACGTTTCGTTTGCCCCCATAAAAAGGTCCTTCTTCTGATTCTAGTATATAAGAACGCGCTCAAAACGTCTAACTTCTGCCTCAATTGTGCCGATGCTTATGACCATCGGTAATGATAAAAAAATCTTGCTATTACTCATAGGGCTAAAACACAAGTCTTTTGCATCACCGGACTTTCAAAATCAGTGGCGCCGCCTGCCGTTAAGCAAAGTTTTACGGCTAGCGACGCTACTTTATAAACTAGCTCAGTGTATTTTATTTATTAACAACAAAATAGCAACAACTGTTTGGAGATTTCGAGATATTCGATACTAAACAACTTTATGCTTAATCTTAATCTCTAATCTAAAAATTGTTTTAAATGTTAAACAGTCACACAGTAGCAACACCCAGCGGCGTATTGCCGCCGCGCAGCAACGCGTCTATGTGTTAACGCCCTTATAGTAAAATAAAAAAGTGTGTGCTTTAGACCACACAACTGAAGTAAAACATATTATTTAGGTTATTGATTTCCAATATAACCGTAGTCACAATGACATAACATGTCATATCAATGATATTTATTTTTTTAAATACAAAGAAGTGTCGCTTAAATCGAATTTGAATGACAATTTCCATTGGCTTCGCCCGATTTACGACTTTTGTAACGCTCTCGCCAGTTTATTCTATATGCCAAACGCGTGTATAGAAGTATTATTTCGAAAATAATAGACGTTTTCTGACTATCAAATCAGACGTCTATTGTCAGCCACACCAACAAAAAATATGCGTTGGACCACACAATGGTCCATCCGGGCCCTCAGAAACGGAAACCTGACAGCGATGGTTATCGCCACTTTACGTCATTATGAAATCAACATATTGTACTTCCTTGTATCAGGTCTTGTTCTACATCCTAAAATTCTTTTTTTATGGTGTAGGGTACCGTTCGAGCTAATTTCATTACTATCGACGCCCATAGGCATCCACACAGAGGTTATATAAATGTTTTGCTCTTCTTCCTTCTCCCCCCTGTATAGGCCTACCTACCTACTTACCGCACGAAAGGCGTGAGCACAGCTGTCATTTTAAACTGTTGTATAAGTGCGAGGTACTTGCCGGGTGTTGCCAGCCCATTACGACTGTCATACGTGGCACTGCCTCTTACTAAAAAACTCGTAAATTTAACAGGTTTGTGTAAACAAAAACTTTTGACCGTGCATCCGGCTTTTACCGTGCATCGTACAGGACACATAGTTCTTTAACAACTTGCACTTGGCCGGGTTTTTTATTCAACCCTTAAAGTTTTAGAATAGGTAGTAAAGTCCCAAGGCTGCATTTACCTATTTATTTAAAGTTGCTTTCCGAAAAACAACCTCGGTTTTAATGTATTCTACGTACCTGGCTCTCGGTGTAAGCACATGAAATATTATTTAATATTGATATTTCATATTCTGATTCCTTGATCGTCGTCAGTCCCAGATTGTGTGTTTGTTTATTGCGCTCTTACTCAAGAGCTTCACACAGATATGAATTGACAGCATGCTGCATTGCAGCCACATCAGTCGAGCGCAATACCGCTGTGATGAGAAAGCGGCGTTGCCTGTTGTGCGGTGTGTGAGGTTTTGATTGCCCATGGAGAAATGTGTGTGTTAAAACTGTGATAAAATTCATTAATATAATTTTATTATGTGCAACATTCGCGTGAAGTTAAAAAATCACTACATTGAAAGCCGTTAAATTCACATTATATAGCCAATGCGAGAAAACTTGTTAAGTGGAGCATATCGTGCTCTAAACTTCTCCGGTTTGAACTTCAGATCCAGCCTCAAATGTTACAACATCGATCCGTGCTGGACCACTTTGGAACAGTTAGTTGTTGCTCCCGACTTCACACGACATTTGGGCGTACTTTGCAACTGTTTTATAATATCAACGGATATATCCTACTAATACAATAGATCCAAACGTTTGCGTGAATATTTTGATGTTCGTCAATTAAGCTATAGTGACTGAACGATTTTGAATAAAACCTCGGGAATATATAGATTTTTCTGAAGTAACAACAATGATAAAACGTTAAGTTTGTTTACTCTTAAACATTTCTAAAATCCCTTTTTTTATAAAATAAGCGGGCAAATGAGAGATTGGAGAAATTTTCACGAATACTAACGCCCGTAGACATCCGAGTTTATAAAGATGGATTGCCCTCTTTCCCCCTTCTTCCCCCCTCCCGTCCAGAAGTCACCAGAGCCTTACACACAGCACACAGCGCGACAGCACAGCTGTCACTTTTTCCTGAGCTCTTATTTAAGCATAGCAAGCTGTTTTTATCTAAATACCTACGTTTAGATCCTTAGGAAGACACATGTTGTCGCAGGCGAAACCTAACTATATTGAAAGCCTTTAAATTCAAATTATATTGTAGAGGCGAAACTTGTTAAGTAGAGCGTATCAGCTAGCAAACTTCTCCGGTTCGAACTTCAGATCCCGCCGCAATTGTTACAGCATCGATCCCTGCTCGACCACTTTGGAACAGATATTATATTCTAGTTGGTTCACCCCACTATTGGTCTCGAACAAACCGATATTTCGGTATTAATAATGATATTGGCCCTGTCGTGATATCGAATATTAATACATTGATACAACTTAGACACTTGTTTCAGACTTTCGCGTTTGTTACACATATTGTGGTTACTTTACGGGTTTTAACAAGTCGACTGGTGACCACGGCTGTAACCCAGTTGAAACGTCGAGCAAAGGTATAATTGACTAGTGTCTTTAATAAGCGTTATCGTGTTAAAACCCGTAAAGTAACCAGTAACCACAACTTAGACAGTTAAAATCATTAATTATTCTTACTTGGCTGCGATATAACCCAGTAAAAATGATCATATTTAAGAGCGTTTGATGTTTTGACCCGTAGTTTTTATCTTGTTAGTTAATAAACAATATTTTTTATTGTACCTATTGTGGGAAAAACGAATCGTAGTCATTTTTTTACACAACGTCTTTGCGGTTGCGATGCCCTCACCCCTCCCCCAGGAGCCACTGGATAGTAACTAACCGTGACTAAGTGGCTACTTTACCTTTTTTTTTTTACGATATAGTAGGGCAAACGAGCAGCCGGAGCCATTTTCATGACTACCGACCGATTTAACACAGATATAGAATACTATCAGCGATAAGAGATGCCCCCTGGCTTTGCTTTCATATCAAATAACCGGAGAAATTGCCTCCAATATCCGGATACGATTTTTAGAATGTATGTAAAGACTCGTGCGGTGTATAAGTAGCCAGTGCCTCATTTTTTTATGGTATAGGAGGGCAAAAGAGCAGTCGGAGCCATTTTCATGGCTACTGACGTCCACAAACATCCGCATAGAGGCTATACAGATGCGCTGCCCTCCTTTCTCCTCCCACCTCCATGGGCCTATCTTACTAATAAAAAATTAAACGTACAGATATAGATTTTTTCCGTCTACTAATTTTAAGTACGAAAATATCGATTATAATAAGTAATTC
This sequence comes from Calycopis cecrops, assembly GCA_001625245.1. Classification (NCBI taxonomy): domain Eukaryota; kingdom Metazoa; phylum Arthropoda; class Insecta; order Lepidoptera; family Lycaenidae; genus Calycopis; species Calycopis cecrops. The sequence continues at coordinate 15,090 of LUGF01024026.1, forward strand.
TAGGTATTCCGGTCAACAACGATTGAGACCACCGCCAGCTGTACAGTGGGTGGTACTTCTGGGTATATATTGTTACTAGCTGCGCCCCGCGGTTTCACCCGCGTAAATTTCGTTCCCATGGAAAATCATCCCGTGGCATCTCATAGGAACATTTTTTGGGTATTAAAACTATCCTATGTGTTATTCCAAGTTACTCTCTATGTGTGTGCCAAATTTCATGAAAATCGGTTCAGCAGTTTTTGCGTGAAGGAGTAACAAACAAACATACAAACTTTCGCATTTATAATATTAATAAGATAAATGCGAAAACGACAACTTGTTTGTATACTGCAAACGGGACTTAATCCCGTTATACAATCGAAGTATTTACCTCGAGTCTCGACGTTTCGGCCGTAATGCAACGGCCGTGGTCACAAGTAGTAGAGAGAGCGGAGGGCGCCGCATCTGTATAGCCGCTATGCGGATGTCTATGGGCGTCGGTAGTTATGAAAATTGCTCCGACTGCTCGTTTCCCGCCCTAAGCCATTATAAAAAAAAAAACAATGCGAATTCGGAGGTTCCGGAGAAGACCAAGAATGACGTACCGTACAATTATAAAAGCCATTTTGGACGTCGCCAAGTTTTTTCAATAACAATGCTTGTTTTGTCTCCTTTCATTCCCGTGACGTCACAGACTTGGCAGTCCGCCATGGATCAAGATTTATTATATCGATCCCCGCTAGACCCCCGTAAACACTGCCACAGAACACCATCGTTATAATCATCATCACCATCAACTTTGTCTATGGAAGTCGCTTAACCGACTGCGCACACAAGAGGTACTTTTGTAGTATAAGTGTATAATAAATATATTTTAGTAAGAGGTAGTGCCTCACTGCATGCACGCATGCAGTCGAATTGGGCCAGCACGACCGGGGAGGTACCTCCCGCTTACACGAGACCGGCGTAAAGTGACAGCTGTGCTGTCGCGTTTCGTGCGGTGTGTAAGTAGCCGGTGGCCCATGGAGGTGGAAGGAGAAAGGAGGGCAGCGCATCTGTATAGCCTCTATGCGGATGTTTGTGGGCGTAGGCAGTCATGAAAATGGTTCCGGCTGCTCGTTTGCCTTCCTATACCATAAAAAAAAAGTGAGCAAACGCGCAGTCGGAACTATGCGTCCATAGACATCCGCATTTATACCGACTCGCTTCTCTCCGTCTCTCCTCTCCAATGGACCTTCAGCTATTCAAAAACTGCCCGAAACGCGACAAGGCCGTCACTTTACGGCGGTNNGTGTCATGTAACCAAGAGGTACCTCCCCAGTCCTGCCGACCCGGTTCGGCTGCATATGTATAGCCTCCATGCGTTGGTTTTAGCAATGACCCCGACTGCTCGTTTGCCGCTCTATACTAAAAAAAAAATATGCACCACAGCAACCCCGCAAACAGTGTACCGATCTAGGTAATGTTATCGATCAAACTAACCCAAGGTTTAAGCATTTGAATGTTGAAGGTGCAGCGCATTACATAGACTAAAGGGCACTTAGAGTAAGCCTTGGTTGAGGTTTTATAGCAGCGGGACAGAGGAGCTGACGAGGCTTTGGGTCACTTTTTTAAGTATAAGGTAGCAAACAAGCACTACTTACTATCCTCCATAAACATCCGTATATATCATATATGTACAGATGAGATTCTCTCCAATAGCCGTCGTCTCAACGAGCCGGAACCGCACCGCACAAAACATGACAGCACAGCTGTTATTACACAGTCGTATTCTGTAACTGATATCTCCCCGGTTGTGCTTACTAAATATAGAAATTGCTCTTACAATTGGTACATTACAATTATATCACTGTTAAAATAGTACGACAAACTTATTTTTGTAGTTTAAATTATACAAAATGAGGGCAGAATGCGAAAATATAAGTTTGTCACAGAAGTTATGATCGTACCGCCCACTGGTACGCGCAACCCTTGCTGTGAGCACTTGGAGAGTAGTTTATTTAGCCTTATACCGTTTCTTAAGGAGTTTTATCTGTATAGTTCAGGGTACAACACACTTAGCTAAAGCTATTAGGGCCACATCACAAATGCTACATATAGGATCGGCGTTTGGCAATTAAGCCGCTTTGTAGAAGCTGAATCCAGTGACCAGACGCTCCTCACATTTAAAAACGCCAATAGCCGCGATTTGGTCGCTTCGCCGATGCTAAAGCCTACAATACATTTCGGCCGTGCGTCGACGAGTGAACGAGAATACCAACGTGTAGACAGAATATTTGCATTGTCTGGCCATCGCTCGTTGGCGCTCCCCTAGTTGGCCGAGTGAAGCCGGGCACCAACGAGTATAGGGCACATAAAAGCGTGCGTGCGGTGTTTCTTACCTCGCAAAAGTTAAATCTTCACGTGAACGTAGCACTGCTACGATATGCTACGAAATTATTACTAGTTGACCTTGAGTCAACTTAAAATATTGTGCTTATTGAGAGAAGCTAATATTTTATAGATAAATCCTACTAATAGTATAAATGTGAAAGTTTGTATGTTTGTTTGTTTGTTTGTTACTTCTTCAGGCAAAAACTGCAGAACCGATTTTCATGAAATTTGGCACACACATAGAGAGTAACTTGGATTAACACACAAGATAATTTTTGTCCCGAAAAAATGTTCTAATGGGATGCTATGGGATGGGTGAAACCGCGGGGCGCAGCTAGTATTTAATATTACGGGAATAATGTGTAACATTGCTGTGATATTAACATGTAATGTCGTTGTAATTAAGTGGAATTTATCTTTTATAATTAAAAACCTAATATTACGGATATCATGTATAGCACTGCTACGATATTACAAATTGACTGCTCGTGCTCGTGCTATACAATAAAAAACAAAAATTAACCACGTATATCAGTAATTACGAAATAGTATAATTTGGGAAAAAAGTACTGTACAAAATATGTCAGAACTTCGGTGAATATTAAATCGTTAAATAATCGGTAATATTCGTAAACTTTTTAGACTCACGAAAACTTTTCTTTGACCTTTTTGCCTTATAAATAATCTTATTATAGAGAATTTGATTCCATAAAAGAAAACTCTTGTGTGAATAATAATTTTAGCAGTAATATTATACTGTTATATAGTATTATATAATATATTACTATTATATGACGAAAGTGTTCTTAATAAGTCTAAAGTTAAAACTAATAATAATTTATGCCAGTTATTTTTTTTTTTATTTTTTTAAATTAGTTTTCTAGCTTCTGTGTTTCTTCGTCGTTAAAATCCATCAATACATCCAGGTCGTAAGAAGGAACACAGAAATCTACATTCATACATACATTCTGAAAACATGTCTCCTTCTGAGTGAGCTAGGTAAACCTAACCTGATAACGTTAATATTTTTTTATAGTATAAGGGGGCAAACAAATCGGTGCCATTTTCATGACTACATCGCATAGAGGTTATACAGATGTGTTGCCCCTCTTCCTCCTTCTCCCTTGATGGGTCATTACTATAATATATTCAAATGACAAAGATTTCTTCAGCGAATAATGATTCTTCTTACGCGAATGTTACACGTTGTAATAAAACTATTTTAACAGATTAATCACTGTTTATTTAATTATTTTACAATCCCTGCCGCACGTAACCTGAAACGTCGAGACTGTAAATTACGTCGTGATAGCCCTATCCAGCTTCGATGCAGCGTGGCACTACCTCTTACTAAATTATTGCAGTACTGCTACTATTAATCCTTTAGTTAACTAAGATCTCGTAGCAGTGCTACGAAACCGTAGCTCCACTCTGTTATCTGCTAAACGCAACGCTGTTAGTGGTATACTAGTAATAATTAGCTCCTAGTAA
>LUGF01024026.1:19175-33384 GCA_001625245.1 Calycopis cecrops
CCCCATTAAACTATTTAAAAAAAATAATATTATTAATTATTAAATCGTATTTATCAGGGGGAGGGCTTGTTCGGATTAATACCCGCAGCTGAATTCCGTTATAGGACTTCGCGCCGAAATTCCAAATTCCACCGTCACCACCTAGATCCCCCGAAGTCTACTACTGTGCGCTGTAAGCGCAATTTCATCCCGCGCACCATTTCGATTTGGAATCAGCTGCCCCCCTCGGTATTTCCGGACCGATACGACCTAACGACCGATACAAAGTTCGGCAACGCATCTCGCATCTGTTTGCAAAAAAGACAATGCGGAAAGTTGGGCTAGCGAACGGGGCCAAATATATGTATATGTCGCAGTCGGATTGCATAAACCGCCGTATTACATTACGGCTAGCCATTTAGAAAAACAGGGCCGTTTTGTAATGCGGCGGGTCAACGCTTAGCCGGATCGAATACGACTAGGTCAAACTCCGCCAGAAAGTGTTCGCCGCTAAATGTGATTCAATATGGCTAGCCGTAATGTAATAGTCCGTGTCATTATTCGCCTCTTTGACAGAATATAGTTCCCAATTATAACACTCGCGGCGCTCACAACAACAATGGCGTCAAATAAAGGAAAATGTCTCACTAGAATGCTATAAAAACATTGATTTAAACAAAGAAAACTTGTTAAATATATATGCAGAATCATACTTGGATGGGTTAGTTTATGTTAGACTATGTTTATACACAACGAGCGAGCGAAGCGAGCGAGTCCAGTGAATTGGCACAATGAGGCTAAACGTGAGCCGCCATATTGTAGAACGTTTCTCAACGACAATCCGGCTAATCGTTGACCCGCCGCATTACAAAACGGCCCTGTTTTTCTAAATGGCTAGCCGTAATGTAATACGGCAGTTAATTATACAATCCGACTGCGACATATATATTATAAGTGAAGTACAAATGTAGCTATATATATAATAATCATTACCTGAGTGGTCACCTTTTAGGGATAAGATAATATTTTTGTTAGTATTCTTTGTATTTATTTGTATTTGGTGTCCTTAATAAAAGATTTCTATTTCTATTCTATTTCTATTTCTATAAAGGCTCAAACGCTGCGACATCGATGGCGGCGATAATTTTCTTTACAACCGATTAAAGAAAAAAAAAAAAAAAAGAAAAAAGAAACGCATCTGTTAGACCTCTGGGTATCGCGTGTCTGTGGGCGTTGGTGACTTTACATCAGTTGACTCAACTGCTCGTTTGGCTCCTATGCTATAAAAAAAATCGTGCTAGTTCCAGGTAACGCCCTTACACGAACGCTGATAACGGCCAGGCGCGGCGGCGACCAGCAGGCGCGCCCGTTTAAAATTAACTAATCAGTGATACCAGTCGCGTGACCGCCATCGATTCGTCAGCGCCATTTGTATTTACACCAGCCTTGGTATTGGTGTTGTACAGCAAGAGGTAGTGCCACGCTACAGGCATGTAGACAAATTGGGCCGGCACCGGGGAGGTACCTCTCGCTTACACGAGACCGGCGTAAAGTGACAGCTGTGCTGTCGCGTTTCGTGCGGTGTGTACGTAGCCGGTGGCCCATGGTGGGGTGGGAGGAAGAGAGCAATGCATCTGTGTATATACTATGCGGATGTCTATGGCCGTCGGTAGTCATGAAAATGGCTCCGACCGCTCGTTTCTCCCCTTATGCATAAAGAGGCAGTAGAATAGTGTTGTAGCAGTACCTGTAAATAATGTAGAGGGAGACAATAGATAAAATTCTACAACTGGCTTTTCAAAACGAGACCATAACAGATTTTTCTATGAATACCGTTCCAAAATCAATGTGACTCTTTCGGTATTAATATTTAAAACTAGTCGGTCGTCATAGAAACTTTCGAGTTCATTCGACTGACCTATTTAAATTAAATATTTAATGTTCTTAGCTCAGTTGGTAGTCACTGGTCGATAACTTTTTTTATAGTATAAGGGGCAAACGAGCAGTTGAAGCCATTTTTATGACTACCGATGCTCATAGACATCCGCATAGAGGTTATACAGATGCGTTGCCCTCCTTCCACCTCCTCCGTCCAAGGTCCACCAGCTACTTACATACCGCACGAAATGCGACAGCACAGCTGTATCTTTACGCCGTTTCAGTGTAAGCGAGAAGTACCTCCCCGGTCATGCCGGTCCAATAATGATCTTATTGTACAACTAGCTGCGCCTCGCGGCTTTACCCGCATAAGTTTCGATCCCGTGGAAATATTGAGATAATATAATATAGCCTATATGTTGACCCGATATGTTGGTAATATTTATGCCAAATTGGAAGTAAATCCATGCAGCACTTTTTGAGTTTAGCCCGGATATACATACAGAAAAACATCTAAAACCTATATTTTTAGCCTCGGTATCGATTGTAGATCACGCCCCAAGTATTCTTTAAAAAAAAATATCCAATGTATTTTCACTTTTTTACGATTTTATTATATGTATAGATATTACTAACTAATTACTTATGTAAAGTTTATTCAAGGGCTGGCTAGACCGTTGTCCACTTCACTGGACGTCAAAAGGAAAATTTGTTCAATCATAATAGAGTAGAGCCTATATCACTCCTGACCAATGTATCTTTCTGACAGTGAAAGAATTCTCTTAACCAAATCAGATTTTTCATAATCTTTACATAATTATAATAAAATGGTAAAATTCCTGTGTCTGTCTATTGACTATATTTACGAAAAACTGATTGGGGACGATGTTAAAATGGTATTAGAACACTTTTCCATGATTTTTGTGATGTGATGTCTGTTTGTCTGTTTGTCCGGGCTAATCTCCGAAACTAATGGACGGATTCGAATAAAACTTTTTGCGATGTATATATAGATAATAAGCCTAGTGAACATCAAAAACACTTTTTACTCCAGTAAAATCACTCATTCCTACGGGATAACGGAATTTCGGCACAATGCAAGCAAACAATAACAAATCGCTTTGATTATAATATTACTTCGCTACGCGACCGAAGTCGCAGGAACCAGCTAGTATAAACATCCGCATAGAGGCTATACTAACATGCTGCCTTCCTTTCTCCTCTTACCTCTACGGGCCACCGGCTTACACACAGCACGAAGCGCGACAGCACAGCAGCTGTCACTTCACGCCGGCCTCGTGTAAGCGAGACGTACCTCCCCGTTCGTGCTGACCCAATTCGGCTACATGCAAGCATGCAGTGTGGCACTACCTTTTACTGATAATTATCCTTTTAGTCGGTTGCCCTCTATACTTTAAAAACTTATGTTTTTCATTTAATACAGGACGATTGCTATATCTTCTCTATTACCACACTCCTCAGAAACGGCTCGACCGATTCTCATGAAATTTTGTGTGCATATCTGGTAGGTCTGAGAATCCGCAAACATCTCTTTTTTAACTCGATATTTTCACGGGATCGAAACTTATGCGGATGAAACCGCAGAGGTCAGCTAATTATTCTAAATAAATAGTCGTATCGAAACTAGATCAAATATTTACTCCATTCGAGTTAAGTTTGCTGTGACATCAGTTTAGTCATGCCCCGTAAGCAATGATCAAGAAATAAGAACTATTTTTTTTGTATAGAATAAGGGGCAGACGTGCAGATGATATTTGATTACCGCCGCCCACAGACATCCGCAAAACTCGAGGCTTTACAGGCGCATTGCCTATACTAAGATTGTTCCAGATAAATTAATAAAGGCTTACCACTCGTGGGTTGAGATTAATAAATATTTATTATTTACGTTCTACCCTCGTTAGTATGGGCACCGGGGATGCTCCAACCCTCCAGGGATTATTGCGGGGTCCGGGATTAATTTGTTTGAGAAAATTTCTCTTTCTGTTGAGATTACTCAATGTCACTAGCCTTCAGGCATTTTAGGGCCGTCCTTCAAGGGAAAAACCGGAACCCTTGGCAATTTATTTAGGGTCCATAGTCCTTAGATGAGCATTTTCAGTTGTTTCAATAGCATAGTGTAGGGTAAACGAGCAATCAAACTCAATATATTAAATTCGTACAGTATTAAATTCATTCGCATGTCAGTCACATCCTACTCCTAAATGGGCCATCAAAAACTCACACACGAAAAAAAACGAGACGCGCAGTAGCTATTTTCCGCCGGTATCTTATGAGCGGGTAGGCTCCGGTCGTACCGACCCGATTCGGCAGCAATGCAGCATTGCACTACCTCTTACTACCAAACAGTCCAAAAGACAATGTAGTTTTTTTGTTAGTGAAAGAATTTTTATTAGTATTTTTTTATGGTAAAGGAGAGCAAACGAGCAGTCGGAGCCATTTTCATGACTACCGACGCCAACATTCGCATTCGCAGGCTATTCAGATGCGCTGCCCTACTTCCTCCTCCCACCTCCATGGGCCACGGGCTACTTACACACCGCACGAAACGCGACAGCACAGCTGTCACTTGACGCCGGTCTCGTGTAAGCGAGAGGTGCCTCCCCGGTCGTGCCGGCCCAATTCGACTGCATGCAAGCATGCAGTGTGGCACTACCTCTTACTAAAAATTACACTATAATTGTAATCCTAACTAACTGACCATAACTAACTGCCCACTTTTCCGCTATTTAACTTGTTTGAAAAAGTATTTTCGTATACTTGTCGTAAACTTTTTTTCAATAGTTTCGGGTATACTGTATGCACATATAGTATATATTTAATTTAATGCCTCTCGCTTTTATCAACCTTGTTTAAAAATATTATTAAATAAATATAATATTCCTAAATTCGTGATTTCTCTTCTTATCTTTAAAGCAGCTGTGGAAAAAATGTGAATTCCCACTACGTCTTTCCTCCCTCCATCCGTGATTTCTTCCCACCTTCCTCTCTCAGCCCTGCGTGATTAATGGACGATTCTTTTCACGCCCTGCGTAACCTGAAGGCCTTTCTGTCGTTATATCCTTGTTACTTGACATTGCACTTACAAACTTACGACCAAATCTTTAAGGTTCAATTTATTCAAATATTATCATCTCTAAAACTTAAATCTGTGTTGAGAAGGATGAATAAAATTGATATATAGATTTACTAGAAAAATGCTCACTTAACACCGGTATTTTGTGGGAGAGATATATCTCTCCAGAAGTGGCAACGCTTCTTATCAGCAATGCAGAGGCAGGCAAATGGTTTCAAAAATAATTTTTATCGTTCACTACCCAGTCTTGACCTGACAAGAGTAATCATTTGTAGGAGACAAAAAGGCTCTGTCTACGCAAAAAGGTCATTTGAGATAGTTAGAGGCATTAGAGGTGTTAAAGGACTAATACAAACTATTTTAGCTAATCCAAAGTCAGAAATAACTTGAAATTGGTACAATTTTCTAATCACTTACTCTACAACATTAAGGTACCTGAAGGCTTTTTTGTTGATTTTTCTGTCTGATTTTCGTTGTTTGTTTTGTCTGTTTTGTCTGATTTTCGATTTTTTATTTTCTAGTAAATCTATAGTGCGTAAAAGGTTGATGTGTCTTTCAAAATAGTTAAGCTTAAAATAAGATTTTAACCGTAGAGATGATACAAAGAAAAATTTTGAAGAAACATTAAAAACAATCATTCATATTAAAAAACGAGATAGAAAAAAAACCGGCCAAGTGCGAGTCGGACTCGCGCACGAAGGGTTTCGTACCATTATCTACGAAAACGGGAGCTTATCTTTTGTATGGGAGCAAAAAAATCACGTTTATTGTATAGGGGACCCTTAAATATTCATATTATTTATTTTTTTAGTATTTGTTGTTATAGCGGCAACAGAAATACACCATCTGTGAAAATTTCAACTGTCTAACTATCATAGTTCATGAGATACAGCCTGGTGACAGAAGGACGGACGGACGGAAGGACGGACATAGGAGCCTTAGTAATAGGGTTCCGTTTTTACCCTTTGGGTACGGAACCCTAAAAACGCAAAAACGCAGTCGTCACAGTTTTCAGGAATTACAACTGTCTGCACTTGAAGCAAATTGACCTCATTGACGATTATCTATGTATTTATATGTATTTCTAAAATAAAATCTTAAATATATAAAACTTTTCAAATATATAAAACATATCATTACATATTATAAAACAAAATCTCTTTCCGCCATCCGTGTATTCTAAGATCTTTAAAATTACGCAACAGATTTTGATGGGGTTTTTTTAATAGATAGAGATTCAAGAGGAAGGTTTTATGTATAACAACTCAATTTTTCAAGCCCGAAATACACGCGGGCGAAGCTGCGGGCGGAAGCTAGTTTAATATATTTCCGTTGTCTAGTACCCGTAACACAAGTCCTTACGGTACTTAGCACGGGCTAACGTGGTGTGTAAAGTCCACAGATATTATTATACCAGGACGACCAGGTTGGCGCAGTGGTACAGGGCTCGGATAAGTGGAGCATGTTGCGCCAGGTGTCGCGGGTTCGAATCCCGCCTAGGTCATGGATGTTTATATATGTACTTATACATATGTATTTCTATAATAAAAATCTTAAATATATAAAAAATCTTAAATTTATAAAACATATTAAATATATTCCGTTGTCTAGTACCCGTAACACAAGTCCTTACGGTACTTAGCACGGGGCTAGGCTAACGTGGTATGTAAAGTCCAGATATATTTATTTATATATTATTTATATATTATTATTATTTGTAAGACTGCACAATTATACTTGTCATGTAATTCGCATCCTTTGTTTCCTTACGCATAGGGAAAAATGTGTGTTTTATCGAACTCTCTCTTTCTCGAAAGTCAGAGGTAGTGCCTCTCCACATGGCTGCCGTCGAATTGGTTCGGCACGACCAGGGAAGTACTTCTTGCTTACACGATACCGGCGTAGTGACAGTTGTGCTGTCGCGTTTCGTACGGTGTGTAAGAGCCGGTGACACAATAAAGGAGGAAAGGCAACGCATCAATATAACCTCTATAATGTCTATGGGGCTAAAAAATTCTCCTATATCAATAGGAGATTTTTTTTATCATCATCTGATCACTCACACAAATGCAATTCTCACGGCCTCTCAGGCTGTGCCTGGACAGACAGGTTGGCGCCACCAGCAGTTCCATTCGGCTGGCGAATTATCGGAGTGACAGATTATAGATTGCATTCGTGACGAATCACTATATTACAGGTCTTATATTTGTAGTGTCAATGTGTTCAAATTGGCCGTCGATGATGGAAATTAACGTTTATGAAGATGTAATGGATTCAATCTAATATTTCATTCACATTTTGTGGTTACTTTACGGGTTTTAACACGATAAGACTTATTAAAGGTACCTACTAGTTAAAACATATACCTTTTCTCGACGTTTCGGAGTTACACCAGCCATGGTCACGGGTCGGCTGGTGACCACGGCTGGTGTAACCCAGTCAAAACGTCGAGCAAAAGTATATGTTTTAACTAGTACCTTTAATAAGTCTAATATACAAGGTTGATAAAAGCGAGAGGCATTAAATGAAATCACATATTTCGTGTATCATTTCCAGGCTACACAACAAAAATCAGATAAATCGGAGCAATAGTTTAACCACAGGAATTTTTTAAAGGTTTATCTCACTTCGTACACGCTGTATCGTCAGCTGATCTGGAGAAAGGCCGACTACGGGGGACCGGGGTCATTCACCCCGTGCGAGATTGCCGCTCGCTATTGCAGTCAGTATAAAGCATGTTTAAATTTTTTCGCTCTTTGAATAAAATATTTTCGTATACTTCTCGTAAACTTTTTTAACAGTAGACACTTACCCCCTTATCAATAAACATAGAATAACGTTATCCAAGTATAACCTAGTAATAAACTGACATCTGTCAAATTCCATACTTTTTATGTGTTTTTTAATATGGAGTATGACAGATGTCAGTTTATTACAAGGTTATTCCTTGGATAGAGTTATTCTATGTTTATTAATAAGGGGGTTAGAGTATAATATGTGATTTAATTTAACGCCTCTCGTTTGTATCAACCTTGCATACACGAGCTATCTGCCATATCCTAAACCTTACCGCTTTATCCTGTGAGGATATAAAATGCGTATATTTTTGGGCTTTTTTTCTGTGGTGCCTGTTCCAAAATCCGTGAAAATATCATCAGTCGCTAATGCACAGGAGCATGACAAACAAATAAAATCTCTTCAGGTTTTAGAGCCCGCCGTCTAGTTTCTACTACAAAAACATAGGGAGTGATTCTCGGTGAAATCGAATCAAAAAGAAATTTAGTGAGAGATAGTGCCACACTGCATGCTTGCAGGCAGCCGAATGGGCGCGACCGGGGAGATACCTCTCGCTTACACGAGACCGGCGTAACGTGACAGCTGTGCCTAGTGATAATTTTCGGAAATGTGCTAGCAAAACACAATGACAATGACATGTTGACATCTGTCATATCATAAGTATTACGAAGTACCATATTATAGTTTGTGAATTTGCTAGCATAAGGTTCACATTTCAACCACTAGTTAGCGTGGCAGTCTAGAATAGAAGAAGTTAAATTCAGATAGAAATAAAATATAACCAACTAAGAAGATCAGTAAGTTTAACTTATTACTAGTTCTTTTCATACAAAATAACGTACGCCGCAAATATAACCTTTTTAACTTTAACAAGTTGTGTTCGTATTTCCTGTTAATATGCAATTCCGGAATATTTGACCAGTTATATTATATAACTAATATTTAGTTAGGATGAAACCAAAAGGTGGACTTACGTATTTGGTATTTATTTAGTCATTGGTAGCAGATACGCTCTAATTGATGTAGGTATTTGCTAATCCGTTATTTGATAATGATACAGACCGTATGTGAGATAATTTGTAAATAAAACGCAAATAGGTGATGCATCTAAATTATCTAATTTTATATTCTTTTTTTATGATTTTGAGTATAAACAAGCAGTCAAACAGCAGTCATTTAATAACCAAGAAAATGTTTACAATTGAGCAACATTTGAACAAACAAAATGACAGTATTTATGCTCAAAGCTCTACGGAAGCTTCCCAATTAGTCGACAGAGTGCAACGTGGGCGTTATCCGACTTCAGTGATGGTTTTCATCATTCATACGGTTCACTCAGTCATAGCTAACACCCCACGAGTGACTGAGCCATATTTTTGTGAAAAAGGTATCAAAACATCGGCACAAGTGTATCAAGATACCATTCTTGAGAAGATAGTTAAGACCCTTATTAATACCATGTTCAATATCCAAGTATGGTCCTTCCAGCAAAACTCGTCGGCTGTTCATAAAGCTCAGTCCACGCAGTCTTGGTTGAAAGCGAACGTCTCGTACGTTATCAGAGCTGAAGACTGGCCGTCGTCGTCTAGTCCCGATCTTAATCCGCTGGATTATGATTTATCAGGTCAGTTTTAGAGAGTACAGCTTGCTCTAAACGCCATGATAATTTGGAGTCCCTAAAACAATCCATACGATTGGCGGTGAAGAATTGCCCATGGAAAGAATGCGTGCTTCTATTGATAACTAGCCTCAACGATTAAAGGACTGTATTGCAGCCAATGGGGACCACTTCGAATAAGTTTTTTATATTTTTAATTGTTTTATATTTGTGTATTTAACTAACACACTGTAAAGTAACAAAAATGTTATTTGCAATTATTTTTTTTTACTTTGTAACAGAACTTATGGCTAGACTCGGAATAGATTATGTCTATTGATTGAAAACTTATAGCATTAGAAGACAAGTTTGGCCGTTTGTTTTAATTCAATAATTTTAAGTACTTACTGCTCGAATTCGAAATTAGTTCTAGATATAGTTCGTTTATGGAGGAAGACCTAGGCACCAGCTACAGCTAGTACATAAAACATCAAAGTACTGCTGCTACTGTGCTACTTACGGGCAAAGGCTCTCTCTATCAAGTGCCAGACAGCGCCAATCATACCCGAAGAAGTCCAGCTGATCTCGCCATCGCCGAAGTTGTCTGCCGCGTGAACGCAAGGCATTCTGGGGGGTCCAAAGACAGGTACTACAAGTGTCTAATAAAAACATCAAATTGGACAATAAATCCTCTTTTGACCAAAAAACCCACATCAGTCGCTCATAAAAAAGTATTACGTTAATGTTATTGATTTAGCAGAAGCATTCGTCGAACAAATGCTGAAGTTCACTAGAAAACGCTAATATTATACTTTAGCACGCTATCTTTTATTACGGCTAACAGTAACTACTTAACTTGTACAGATAATTTCGGGATTTAAAATCATAAAATTTAGTCTTTGTCTATTCCTTTTTATAGAATAATAGCTGTACCTTGAGCGCGTTGCTACGCCACGAACAGATACGTCAGCATGGACTGTCATAGCAATATTATATAATTCATTGGAATGACAATGGCTCATTCATTCATTTCGAAGATCATCATCATCACATTCTCGTTACTATTTTAGAAAGGACATACATATAAACATTAATTTATATAATATATACATTCGTGTCAAAATTTAATATGTGATAATATAGCATATATATTCAAATATATATATTCAAATGATGAAAGAATTTTTTAAATCGGTCCAGTACTTTCGGAGCCTATTCGTAACAAACATACACACACACACACACACACAAATACACACATACACGAACATATAGAGATATAGCTACGAGCCTTGTAGCCACCTTGCTTTGCGTGCCACTGTGATCTCCATGGCTATGCCGGACAGGGCCATACCGGACAAGCTTGGGGGGAGAGGCCAGATAACGATCGGCTCAGCTGGAGAGTCCTCCACCCGTCCCTCTGAATCAGCGGACGTTGACATGGATTGGGACGAGAGGCGGGTCCGATTTGGGACAGATTAGTGACGTCATACTTTGAAATACTTGGGCAAGGAGTCAGGATGATAGATTCAGGACCAATTATAGCGCACTCACAGGGGTTTAGTCGGTGTTGCACAACATTAGAATAATTTTCATGTAGGTAGTTAATGTAATAATAATAAACATGTTAAATTTTATAGATTTTTTAGCAAACTTTAAGACTTATTAAACTAATAATAACCACAAAAATGAAACTGAAAACGAACTGAATTAACATAACACTTAAAATTATATTTGGATTCCTAGTCTCTTTTTTACCCCAAAAAAGAACTAATAAAAGAAATAACGTTTGTTTTTAATGAGATACTTCGTTTGAGCCAGAATGGTTGCTTAAATTACATAGCTTTGGGCAAACCTAGGGACTAAAAAACTAAAAAAGATTTATGTGCGCATGTGTGGCGAGGGCCTTAAGAGTGCCCCCGCCCTGCCATGCTTATGTTTAAAGGTCGGCAACCCAACTGCAAAACCCTCGGCGTCAGAAATCACCTTCATCTCGGTGACCCGACTGCTCGTTTTCCCCATGTACTATAAAAAATGCCTATAAGCGTCGAAGCTATATGACTGAATAGAAATAATCACTGAAATGTACCCATGAAGGCGAAAGGAGGAATGAGGGCAGCGCATCTGTATAGCCTCTATGCGGATGTTTGTGGGCGTCGGTAGTCATGAAAATGGCTCCTACTACTCGTTTGTCCCCTATACCATAAAAAATGCGGACTTTATACTTGTAGATATTTATTAAATTTTATAATGTCGATCAAGTTCAGCGAGACAAGTTTCTGGTACCTCATTTACGTAGAGACAGAGTTAACCAGCCATCATTGATCTCTTACCTGCAATACTTACATACATAAATGGGGTTGCTGATAAAATTGACTAAGTTCTTGAGAATGATTCAAGAATTTTGCTTTAGCGAGCTTCGATAGAATCCTATTTCATGGCAAAAATGGTTGGTCAGTTTTTAGCATCACTGAAATGTCAAATGCCTCTACAAGATCTAGGATCTACAAGATTGTGACTGTACATTTAAGACATTAATACATCAGGGGCCACGTAATACCAGGACTGAGGTCTTCTAACTGAGTGGTCTCCTTTTTAGGCACCAAGTGTATTACAGCGTTAGGCATTTTCCCTTACATATAGAACCTTTGTTTTATTTTTTTTTTTTTAATTTTATTCAGCGTGTTATGTACCTTAGAATTAAGTCGTAGGCTAAGTTATCACAATTGTATTCTTTTTTCTCTTTCTCAATAAATTGTTTATCGTATAACAGTGTAATATGTATACCTCAATAAAGATTTATTCTATTCTATTCTACATTGTGACTAAGAGGTAAAATATAGACACGGCTAGTTAGTAAACGCCTGAAGAAATAAGCAAGGACCCGATCCAAGATTACCCCTTACCCTTTTCACAATCTATAATTAGATAAGGCTCTACGTCAGACACTTTTTAGATCCTCAGTAAGCGCCGAGTTTGACCTTCAAATCTTACTAATATTATAAATGCCCACCAGGCTATGTCGTTCCTAAGTTAGGCAAGAATCCTAAATTAGTCCATAAATACATGTACTATTTTATGCAGTTCCTTTTAGCTGCTATATAGGGGGCAGTCGGAGCTATTTTCATGACTTTCGACGCCCACAGACATCCGCATGGAGGTGAGCTATATAGACGCGCTGCCCTTCTTTCTCCTCCCACCTCCTTGGGCCACCGGACACTTACACACCGCACACGCGACAGCACGGCTGTCACTTTACGCCGGTCTCGTGTGTGCGAGAGGTACCTCCCCGGTCGTGCCGGCCCAATTCAGCTACATGCTGCATAAGTTATAGGTATTATGCAAATAAATTAACTGCAAAAAAATATTTTCATGTTCGTAGTGTCACTCGCACAATCGAAGCGAAACTTACGTTAAAATCCGTTAAAATTTAAGCAGGAAAACAAAAATCTATATACATATGCACAATGTACATACATAAATACATACATATATGAAATAAACTCAAAAAGCATTACCCAACTTATGGTGGAGTTAGATAAAAAAACAAGCTTCAGTAAATAGGGGATATCTCTCGCCCACACAAAAATTGTCCGGTGCTCCTTGGAGGTGAAATGAGGCCTACGCATCTTTGTAGCTCCCGTGCAAACGTTTGTAGACGTCGGTAATCCGTTAAAGAATCCGACTGCTTGTTTACCTCCGTTAAAAACGAGTCGGCGCTTTCGTTCCGATCGTCCGGTCGCAGTCACTTTCGCGTCCCATCAAACAAACAGGCAAACATTTTAACAAATAAAAATTCTGAAAACTGTTGAACCGTGTTCGCTTATCGACTCAAGTATCCCCAGGCAATTTTTTCGACTCTCTTTTTTAATAATATCGGGCGGGCAAACGAGCAGCCGGAGCCATTTTCATTTTGACGACCTTTTTTAATAGTTTCGGATTAACTGTAGGCACTTATAGTACCTATATGTTGTTTAATTTAATGCCTCTCGCTTTTATCAACCTTGTATATGGATGGAAAAATAGATGTTTGTTTCTCAGACCTACTCGACATGCACACAAAATTTCATAAGAATCGGTCTAACCGTTTCGGACGAGTGCGGCAACTAACAACGTGACAAGAGAATTTTATAAATAGATATATCTATATATGAACTCAAAGGTGACATAGCCATCTATCAACGCACAGCCCAAACCACTGGACGGATCGGGCTGAAATTTTGCATGCAGGTAGATATTATGACGTAGGCATTAGCTAAGAAAGGATTTTTTAAAATTCATCCCCTAAGGGGGTCAAATTGGGTGTTGAAATTTATAACGTTTTTTTAGAAAGTAAGCGCGGGTGAAACCGCGGGGAACAGCTAGTAAATAAATATTTTCCTCTACACGTTAGTAAATACACGAGGATCCCCAAACCCCTATCGATCGCGCTGGCGGCTAACAAAGACATATGAAATACGTGTCACGAATGAGAACAACAATAAAACACGGCTACACGCAATGCTGCGCCTATTTAAATAAAACATTCACTTGTTTTATAATTAATGTTAATGGTCACTCGACCTTACGCAGGTCTCGCGGGACGGCACGGTGGATGGTGAGGTCGTGGGTTCGATTCCCGCGTTTTTGAAGTGAAACTTTACGCGCTTGACTTGTAAGCGTAAGGTGCGTGACGAGAGGGTTACGTAAAGTGTGATAGAGGCGAACGGAAGTTCAAGTTAAGGGCATTACATCGCTAAAACGCGAAAAAAGCCCTAGGTTCAAAGAAGTTTGTTGATGAATCCGTACATGTATTTATAGTTTAAAAAATATATGTTATATTTCAATTAATCATTAATAAATTGTATTGTTTATATTTTTTT
>LUGF01024028.1:0-16807 GCA_001625245.1 Calycopis cecrops
CCCCCACTTCGGAGTGGAATAAATGTTTTAATAACTGGTTCGAACGCATGCAAAAGTGGAAAAGGAGAATTCTTTGAAAAACAATAAATGGTAATAATCTATAATATTGTCTATACTTATTTCAAACGACAAAACTTAAAAGGCAGCCCTCGTATAATGTAAAATATATTCTCATTCTTATGTATAATTTTTGTAAATAGCTTTTAGGGAAGCACGGGCAGGGCATAGTAAATAATACTTCTTTTAAACATTCATAAATAGACGTGCCTATTTTAATGTTTATATGGTCCTTTTTAAATTCGTTATGAAACACCTGCTCCATCCTTCCGATATTTAGGACAAAGTCATCGGGTGGTACCATCAATAAATTTTGATCTGTGTCATAATTCCTGTAATGAATGTACAAAGTTTCAAATGAACTGCAAGATCTCTGATGATGAACATCTGCGTAGAGTTTCAAAATATGACAGTGCTTATGAAATTGTACACACTTTTTTAATAAAGCACCACAAACGTAAAAAAAAGAATTTTTTTCAGGTAATTGAAATTGTACATAATCAGAACGTCGGATTTCACATAAAACATTTTCTTGTTCTTGTGTTTGATTCTTATCGCTACTGCTGGTTAGATGTTCGTCGATTTCTCTGGTGCCTGTTTTAAAATGTTGATGGGTTTGTAAATTAAGAAGCGCTTCTGTTAGATCTTCAGCACAATTACCTTCTTTTGGAGCCTGAGTGATATTAGCAAAGTAAATCTTCCATACCGTTTTTCAACCGAATCTTCCCAAAGAAATTCTCAATTACATCCTGATTGAGACGTCGCGTTAGTAAATATTCAAACCCTTCCTGTTTCAGATCTTCATACAGGTTTATTATCGACTTGATGGTGATTTGAAAACCATTAATAAATTTGACTACTCTCGTAACGTCGTTTCCGGTTTTTGGATTATTTACTTTTAGTGTTTGAAAAACCACTAACATGTTATTTAAAAATTTTTTTTGAAAATCATTGCCACTATACGCACTTTTGTAAACGTAGCTGTGAGTATACGTCAAAGAGTTAAGTACGTCAAATAAATCATTCATATTTTTTATGAATTTTACAGTCTCTCTCGCGGATTCGTCAATTATTTTTAAATCTATATAAGTTGATAAGCCAGCTGCAACGGATCTACTCAAAAGTTGTGTCGAATATCCGACTTTCATTTTTTCAAAGCTGGTAGGGTTGATATGGCTGTTCGTTAACTTATATGCTTGTCTAAAAGTCTTATTTTTATCGTCAACGTAAAATTTAACTATGTGTTCATATTTTGCAACTCCGCCATTTTGTAAATTAAAATCGTATCTCATTAAGTTGTTACGTATCTACTAATTTTATCAAATGAGGTGCGTCAAAAATATAATATATTTTATAATCTTTGACATTGAAATAAGTTTTTTCTACGGATATTCCCCTTTTCCTGGCTGCATTCAATAAGTCCGATCCCATATCAGATACAAATACTCTAACTTTTAATCCGACTTCAAAGAGTTTTAATATAAGTTTGTCGATCCATTTGGCAATATTATCATCACTTTTACATTCTGATAGCAAAGCGAATCCTATTGTTTGGGACCATCTTCCAAAAATACCTCTTACTAACACAACTAAAGCATGCTTCGCCGGTAACGGAGATTGTACGCCATCTACTTCATGAAACCCGACGATTCTGTCGTACTTAATGTTATAAAACAGATTAGTATTGAGACTCATTGCATCCACTACTAAAGTGCACTGTTTCTCTCTATTAGACATATTGTTTACTTTTAATTTCAGAGTAGCCATTAAATCGTCATGGACCTGTGTAGTTATAGGTATGTACAGTTTATTTAGCGTAGCTTTACATGGCAGACAAAGATTTTGTTGTAATAAACGATAGGCTTGAGGACTGACATAGTATAAATTCAGACAAAACATTTTGTAAGCGAGACTGTATCTGTTGCCTTTATAACTTGATTTTACAACCACTTGCGCTTTTACAATTTCAGATAAGTTCTGCAGTAATAAACCGTCACATAGCTTAAAGAACATGTCTCTTTGCGAGTTACCTGACCTTTGACTTACTTCATATACTTTCAGACGTTTTTTTTAAATTTAAAAAATCATATTTAATTTTCTTTTGCGCGGAGTATCAGCTGAAAGTGATATAATTATGTCTGTTTGGCATGAAACACTGCATGACGGCATATCAGTTTGGGTTGAAATGTCGACTGAGGTAGAAGCCACGCCCATTATATAAGTTTTAAATAAATAATAAATAAATAAATTCTTTATTTATGCCAAAAAAGTGAGTCATGCAGCAATTCCCTGACTCCTGCGCTAGTATTCACTGTGTTGCAGGAGTCAGTGTCCTCCCCTCTTCATAGGTACCTACATATAAAAAGAATTTTATAAAAAAGCTTATTAACTAATTACAAAGAAAATAGACACTTATTATGTATGTTTGTTTATGTGTATGTGTGTGTGTGTGTCTGTGTGTGTGTGTTTGTGAATGTGTAAGTGTGCATGTGTTGTTTAGATATGTTTGTGCTTAAATTATTTTAGTAAGTATTACCAATAGATTTTCCGGTTAGTTAGACCCTCATTATCTTCTTTATTAGTAGGCAAATATAAGCACGGCAAACAATTCTTTCTTAATCGTTTTCGACGAGAGTTCGCAGATAATGTTATATCTTCTCCTCTAAAATGTTCTTCACATATGCGTGTTTGATGCCTTGACTTAAGAGACAAATCTTCACGATTAATTAATCGTAGCCATTGTAATCGCCTGAAACAATTAAACAAATAGCTGAAATAAAAGAAATAAGTTATGGAATACGTATTTTCGAAAATCAAAAGTAGGTACTATAAATATTTTGTGTCTTTTTATAGTAAAGAAGGGCAAATGAGCTGTAGGGACCGTTTTCACGACTACTGACGCCTATAAATATCCGCATACAGATGCATTGCCGTCCTGCCTGACACGGCAGAATGACAAACGATTGAAATTATTTCACACCTTCTACTTAAATAATATTTTACCATCTGCTTGTATGTAAATACATATTTATAATAAGTACATATATTTAATTACTTTAAACCCCGGTTTCTGAATTGAGATTTTGAGTTGAATAGGTACGCGCTTAAACTTGATTTAGATAGTATTTAATTTTTTATATATAAATAATATATAAGTACCAACTTAAATGTAGTTTTCAACTCAAATTCTCAATTAAAAAATTGGTTAGGTTTATAGACATTTATTCTCAAAAAAGACTTAAGCGTTTTAGGTTTTAGTAAGCTGAACACTGATTTTGGTAGATTCTGTTAACCGAAACATTTACGTAACATATAGTTTATGTTAACCGATAAATGAATGGATTAAAAACATATTTTTTGTGATTAACCCTAGCCGTCCGTTCCCTGGGTCAAAGAGCGTTGCCTTCCTTCTCCCCCCTTCATGAGCCACCGTCTACTTTTACACACCGCCAGAGAGAACGTTCCTCTCTGCACACAACACGAACGCGACAGCCCAGCTGTCACCTAACGCCGGTATCGTGTAGGCGAGAGGTACCTCCCCGGTCGCCCCTGCCAATTGGGCTGCATGCGTACATAACACCAAATTGATTATATATTTTCAATATTAGTTGTAAATAAAAAGCAAATATATAAAAAATCAGGACTTTATTTTTAATCTCATCATTAATAAATAATAAGTTGTGTACAAAAATTACATCTAAAAGGTACGAACCGCAGTTCCACTAATATTATGCTTTTAAAAAAATACTCAAACTAAAAAAATAAAACCATATAACACTATCTATTGGTTAACTTTCTAGTACACGCACTATATTAGCGACCAGTCTGAAGTTAGCCTCTATTCTAAAAACGCATTGCGACGCGCGACCAACTTCAGACCAAACACCAATTTTGCGTATTCTTACTGTTACTCGTTTGAAATAAACTAATACAAAACACGTATTCAATCCATATTGGCTCATCCGATTGTGATGCGATCTACAATTAACTATATAATACAACTTACTTATAACCTAACAGTGTATTACAATTTAAGAGCACCTTGTCATAGACAACAGTTCGGCTGCGACCATATAGTAGCGGAGCGTTTAGCGGGAAAAAATAAATCACAAAATATACAAGGTACGTTTTAATTTGAAAAACAACCTTATTCGAGAGCAATAAAATATAAAATACAATATTCGATATGTCACCCCGCAATCCACACGGTCGCACAAAAAAATGACCTAAACTTAACGACTAAGTACAAAAATATAATACGAAAACAATTTTACATCTACATTAAAGCTGACAAATATCCTGCGATTTCAAGTTGGATAATCAACTTCTTTTGTCATTTCCACGAGTAACCTACGAGTTAGTGAAAATATTGCGCGCTTCCAACATGGCAGTGATATTTCTAGAAAGTTTAAGGCTGATAATAATTAATTGCTTTGCTAGGAGATTCTAAATGCTTTTAAATGTTTACATAATCTGATATGCGGAAAGTTACTCGATGTTTACAAACTAAATTAACGCTCAAAGCATTAAAAAAATGTTAATTGTGCGTCATGTAACAGGCCAGGTAGGACATGTAGGACATGTAGGTCATGTAGGTCATGTAACAGACCGGACATTTATGAACATTACTATTGTCTAAATCAGAGGCGTAACTACATCGTTCGGGGTTCGCTGCAAATTTATCTGACGGGGCTCCAACATAGAGAAAGCTTAACCAAGGAATCTAATGTTCCATCAGTGGCACAGATCTCTGAGCAGCGCCCTCTAGGGCCGGAGCCCGTGCCATTTTGTCGCCTTGCCCTCGTTACGGCACTGGTTTAAATTGTATCTATGGTCTGGACAGGGGGTAGGGTAAGATGTCCCAATATAACAAAAATATATATCACTTTTCGACGCCACAATTGTCCAATATTTCCTTTGCACAGCTAGAGCCGATGATGATTATATCGACATGTAGTCCATGATTTACTTCAATATTTCTAATCTAAGTGACTGTACAAGACTAGATGATTTTTTTACATTGAAAAGTTCACGGCTTGTATTTTATTATTTTTTACGTCGATCTGCTTTTATGCCATTATTGCTATAAAAATTAAAGTATATTCTATAGGAGTCAGCCCAAATGGACGAAGTTACAAGTAATGTAGTAACAATTCGAGTTTAGCCCAAAATTCGCCTTGAACAAAAATACAATATAAAACAAAATGACAATTGCTTCATTATATGAAATGAAATTTAGCGGCCTTACAACAGAAATAAATATGAGTTCGCGCCACTAACATGCTACGTAGCACTGTGTGCTACTAAATACATGTCATTATTACTTGGTAGTTTGAAGTTTTCACTTCGTTCGGCCTATTGCTATTTTATTGTTTCATCAATTACATCATTTGAGGTTAAATGGTTACTAAAGGCCTCTTCTCCAATCGCCATCCGCCCTTCGGCGTTGACCGTAAATCGCTTACTCGTATGCCCTTTACCACACCTCATTCATAAAGACTGACCGCCTTATTTACTAATACTCAAGCTGCTTACTTTAAACAAAAATATTTAAAACATAATATTATCATTACAATACCACACAAATGGATTACATCACAATCTTTTTCAGCACTCAAATATTTTCCACGCCCCTGCAAATTGCGTTCAAGTGCTTTCATAGGTAGATCAAAAATATAACTCATTGATTCTAATTTCTTACGACATGTTTACAGCGAAATGGATATAAATAAAAATATTATTAAACTTAGTAAATTCTTACAATTTATGTCACATTATTGTTAACAATTCATACATCAGCCAGATCCTGTCCTGGCGGAAAATCAAATAATTGTAAATAAACAACAATATAATCGAGCGGTACAGATTTATAGTGCCTTCTTCTCCAAAAAAAAAATCAAAACGATTTGATTTTTTTTTGGATTTGGATACTCATGGTTTTAGGACAGCGGCATCGTCATAGAGCGACCATATAACGGCGAATGCCCTCACTAGAATGTTGAAGTAAACCAAATGTCGCAGCTTTAAAAAAAAGAGTCTTAAGGTCCGTTTGGTTTACATAGTAAATAATTATAATTAATTATCTTAACGAATTTACTTTAAGAATGATACAGAATTTTCTTACCTTCTAGTTTTTTTAAGTCATCCACCGCTATTTTACGGCTGTTTTATGAATTTACCGCTTCCCTACTAAACCAAAGGTTTTAAGCTTTTAGAACGAGTAGAGTATGCCATGTTGTGTTGTATTCGATATTTCACCCGTCCAGCGAATGTACATGATTGCGATGTTCATCATTTGAAAAAATAAATATATTCCGGCTAGATGAAATTTGAAAAATCAGGTACATCTATATAATACGCTATCTTTTATACATCCTAAGTAATTCCACGTAGACATTGTGTGAAATGTTTGATTTAATTACACCACCACTTTTCTAGATATACTGATGGGAACTAAATCGCCATAATTTCAGGTAAGCCGCATTACACGCACCATTTGCCATTGTCACATTTTTAAACGGACCCTGGACTCAGAAGTATTTCTTTAAGGTAGTAATATAATATATTATAAATCAATAAAAAAATACTTGTAAAAAAGAATATTCTAGCTTACTCCTTAAGAAACGATTAAAGCTATGTATAACACAGGAGTAAAATCGTGTGAAGTAACAGTGTAACGTCACGCCGAGCGTAACGTTTAACGTAACATTTAAGCGCACTTACGCACCTTCAGAATGTATGTTCTTGAGGAGTAAAATCGAGTCGCGTGTTGCAGGTGATGCACACAGTTTTTCAAACCTTACTGCTGTTATGACGATTTAGTTTCCCCAGCACATTTGCAGAAATGAATCTCTAATCACCTATTTACAACAATATGTCATGTTGTTACTCATATATCACAGCGATGATATTACAAGAGACATAGACCACAATAAAAAGAAAAAGAAAAAAAAAATGAAAATTGTTATACATGCTTGATGATGATTATGCAGCTAATTCGAACCGTGTCAATTTTTTTTTCATAAACAAAGGACATTTAACAAAATTAGTAAAGCATTTGCTGTGATGTAACGAAGATTTAGGAATGAATATTTGGTTAACGTTCGATTTCAACATTATCTTGTACGAATAACAGTCCATTTTAGATTATGGTGGTGGTACCATATTGATCCACCAATAAATGCCACCTGGTGGCAATGATAAGTGGACAAAATTATGTTAAGAAGGACAACCACATCTATATAGCTATAAATAAAGCAATATGTGCCTTTCTCATTCATACATGATTATTTAAATGATCTTACAATAAATTTATTTATCTGATAAAATTGAATATAATTTAATTTAGTGCGACATACACATTTATGTACAAATTTTATGAGCTTAGTGACTATTAGATATAAAATACTATAAAAATAACAGTCATAATTTCCGAGCTGAATGCTTAATCCTCAAGTTATTCTTTATATTTATAACTTTATACAACTTTGCTGTAGCTTCAGCTTAAAACCACAAGGGTTTCTGGTGCTTTAATTTTTAAACCATTTAAAGTCTGTTTGAGTTTATTTCTGTGCATACCATTTGTGCTTATTTCACTTTTGTGTGTAAAATAAAGTAAAATAATTTAATAGAAGTAACCGTCAAAACCTATATAGTGCAGTTCATGCAACTGCCTACACTATATCCGGGTGCCATGTAGTAAGTCTACTGTACCATTAGGCCAAGAAAATAGTCAAAGAGAAAATATTACATGATCCATTATATTAATTATTAACATTTCATTCGGTTAGGAAGCACAAATTAATTATTTGTACCATTAAAATACAAATATTTTATTACATAATTTTTATCCATATTAATGTCATTTTAAATTGATTCCAATAGTTCAACTTAATTATCAAGATCTATTGCCTCTGATTTGAGGCAACAGGTGAAAAATCTAATTCGCATTATTATACATAATATATTATATTATTAATTATATTAATACATATTATAATATATTATATATATATTATAATATGTATTAATTAAAGAAAGGTAAGCCATATTTAAATCCAAGGGCAAGTAAGAACATTGATGGATCTATATACTAACTGGTCACAATAATTTAAGGTAATTAGGACAATGAGGTCAGATCTGCCCGTGATATCAATAAACAGTTTTTATACACAATATCAATGATATGATAACAACATTTTGATTATGTCAGCTGCCGTTCCACATGACTCTTACACATTATCAACACGAACCACTCACAACCAACAACCGTATCAGATTTACCAAATGTCTATAGTTGTTCTTGTCTGGCTGTCCGTTGTTTCCAGTATGTACAAGCTAGTTGCAGTAAGTACACGAGTCGGGCTCCGCTCTATGTCATTATCACTACGGCTCTATTATCAGTATTTATCTGAAACAAAAGAGCGAATTGAAAATTATAATTGGGTGAAGAACTTTCAAAACAGCAAAACAGGCGTAATGCAAAATCGTAGTGTTCGTGTTTGTCAAAAATGTACGTGTTCCAGAGTTAATTTTATAATTGAACTCAAACTGTTATTAGTGTAAGACCTGGATATCGTACCACGAAAGTTGCTATATTAAAATATGTATAGTGAGATGAGCGTGCGCCACGCGGTCTCCACGGGTCTGAGTTTCACGTGTGGTGCGCGGTCTCCCCTCTCACTCTACTGACCGCGTCGCCGGTGAGTCACGTGTAGTGCACGGTCTCCCATCTCGCTCTACACACCGCGGCGTCGGCGTGTCACGTGTGGTGAGCGGTCTCCCCTCTCGCTCTACTCACAGCGTCGCCGGCGAGTCACGTGTAGTGCGCGGTTTCCCCTCTCGCTCTACTCAAAGCGGCGCCGGCGTGTCACTTGTGGTGCGCGGTTTCCCCTCTCGCTCTACTCACCGCGGCGTCGGCGTGTCACGTGTGGTGCGCGAGCAGCGCGTCGAGCGCTGCGTCCGCGTCCGCCCCCCGCGCCGCGCCGCCCGCCAGTGACGTCATTAGCTGCTGCGGTATGTTGATCTGCACCGGGCCCTGCATCGTGTTGGTTGGCACCTGCGATACATGCGAACATTCATTAAAGTTCATTGCGACGAAATCTCATATCATCATAAAATTTGAGTTTCCCTCCCAGCCACAGATCATGATTTGGTGCCAATAATGGTCCCACACCTCGGGAGTACCATTTCAAGCAAAAATCGCTCCGCAATTGACTACTCAATCGCTTAACACACAAACAAAGAACATAAGTCAACTGACACCCCCTCTTTTTCGAAGTCGTTTCGAAAGTACTATTCAGTACTCACGTGTATGGTAATTTCCGGCAGGCCCGGCGCGTCGCCCGCCTCCTGCGGCGGCTCGTCGCGCGCGCGCCGCGCCACGTGCGAGCGCATGTGCTTGCGCAGGTGGTCCTTGCGGTAGAACCCTGAAAGCAAAGAACAAGTGATGTTAACTGCTATTTCCTCACAAACACTATCTGCTAACAGCTATTTCCTCACAAACACTATCTGCTAACAGCTATTTTCTCACAAACACTATCTGCTAACAGCTATTTCCTCACAAACACTAACTGTTAACAGCTATTTCCTCACCAACACTAACTGTTAACAGCTATTCCCTCACAAACACTAAATGTTAACAGCTATTCCCTCACAAACACTAACTGTTAACAGCTATTCCCTCACAAACACTAACTGTTAACAGCTATTCCCTCACAAACACTAGCTGTTAACAGCTATTCCCTCACAAACACTAACTGTTAACAGCTATTTCCTCACAAACACTAACTGTTAACAGCTATTTCCTCACAAACACTAACTGCTAACAGCACAAATAAAACAATTTCCTCACAAACACTATCTGCTAACAGCTATTTCCTCACAAACACTAGCTGTTAACAGCTATTCCCTCACAAACACTAACTGTTAACAGCTATTCCCTCACAAACACTAACTGTTAACAGCTATTCCCTCACAAACACTAACTGCTAACAGCACAAATAAAACAATTTCCTCACAAACACTAACTGCTAACAGCTATTTGCTCACAAACACTAACTGTTAACAGCTATTTCCTCACAAACACTAACTGTTAACTGCTATTTTCTCCCAAACACTATCTGCTAACAGCTATTTCCTCACAAACACTAACTGTTAACAGCTATTTGCTCACAAACACTAACTGTTAACAGCTATTTCCTCTCAAAGACTAGAAATTAACAGCTATTTCGATCGCTTCTAATTGAATTGAATCTTCTTTGAATTAGTTCTATCACTATTTACTCAAATGCATAATATGGATGTTTTTAAGTGACAAATGTCTTTTATATGCAAAATATTGTGAGTTCGCCTCAACAATAAGCTATGTAGCACGTAGTAGCGTAAAAGGTGAAGCTACGCAACTCGTAAGCTACTCCTGTGCTACTAAATACAAGTCACTGATAGGTTAGTTTTAAGTTTTAACTTCTGTCGACAGCCTATGACTGTCCGAGCTTATGTATATTGCATGTCGTACCTTTCCCGCACTCCCCGCAGAGCTCGGTCTTCACGCCCGAGTGTATCACGGTGTGCAGGTTGAGGTGCTCGCGCCGCTTGAAGCCCTTCCCGCATGCGCCGCACACGTACGGCCGCTCGGGGTTGTGGCCGAGCTTGTGTCGCTCCAGGTGCTCCTTACGCTTGAGCCTACAAGGAAACATACACATTCAAATTGGTACAGCAATTTAGACTTATGATGGATCTGGAAGGCGGTCAGAACTGTTACATACACATACCAAGTGGAAGTAGAACAAGTCTAACAGATCAGAGATGTCAGCTGATGCCTAAGTTCCATGCCCCATGCCATCTTTCTGGTAATCCGCTGCTCCCTACCTACAATGATATAGGTATACTCGTAGCTGTCACTAAGTCATGGTCGTAATGTCAAACATCCCCCTCTCTCTTGTTATCTGTACCTAACCATAGACATCATCTATGGTATTAGTATTCAGTGTACGATCAATGACTAAACATAGACAACAAATACACTAAACAAGAACCACATAGTGTAACTAAGTTCAATTTGTTTTGACAAGGATTTTAAGCCTACTTAAATGGATGTGGGAACTTCGTATAAAAATATCGGAACATATTCGTCTTGTGTCTTATATCCTCCCATATGTGGTACTCTCTTTGTACCCCAAAACCTAGTGTCGTTGCCTAAGCGCGCAAGCAAGCCTATGAAGCTGTATTGCGCTCTCTTCGCTTCCACAGCCAAAATTCAGGTCCGAAAAAAATTTCGACGGTTAAATTATAAAGTCTAGTCGTTATTAAAGTATAAAAACAGTAATACTATTGGGCTCGCATCATATTATTACCATGACTCTGACGCCATATATGCACTTACCCGGCCCCGCATATGCCGCATATGAACCGCCTCTCGATCTTGTGCACGGCGAGGTGGCCCTCCAGCTCCCCCTTCTCGGGGAAGGCCATCTGGCACTCGGGGCAGCAGTAGATGAGGGAGCCGTCCGCCGCCTGCGCGATCACCACCTGCCCGGGCTTGGGCCGCGCGGGCCGGGGGGGCTTCTTCTTGTACTTCTTCTTCTTCTTGTTCTGGATCTGGATCGTACCATCTGATGGCAAGTAAAAATATGATGATTTCAATAAATGGAAATAAATTAGTGCTCTCGAATATAGATAAAACAGAACATACACAAAATACAAACAGAAAACTAAATATTAGAATCAGATGATTTCAATAGAATACAAATAAAGTTGATGCTCCGGAATATAGATAAAACAGAACACATAGATACACAAAAGATCAAAAACTAAACAAATACAAATTAAGTACATGTATGCATGCACAATGATCTAATGCACTGAAAAGGATGTCACTTTGTATACTATGATACAACGGAGAATTCAGATTCACTGGTACCAATTTCAGTGACATTCAAGGAGGAATAGCTCAACTTGTGTTTGTTTGTACTACTTGAGAGGGCAAGCTAATCGAAGCCGTTATGCGTCTTTAACTCTTTAGCTGCCTGTAAACATCTACACAGACACGTTGCCTGCTTTCATGCACGCTACAAAGGCCACCACTTCCAAAAGCCGCTCAAAACGCGACAGCGCAGCATCACTTGACCGTACTATGCGAGAGGTACCTCCCCGATCGTGCAAACCCAGCACTGGCACACCCAGTCATCACTTGACTCCTCATGTGAGTGAGAAGTCCGCGTCCCATATAGTGTAAAACCCAGCCCTAGCGCTACCTCTGATAAAAAAGGTAATTACCTTCATTAATGATGGCCTCCGCCACTACATCCTTGCGGTCGTCGTCCGCGGGCGCCGCCTCCTCCTGGTCCTTCTTCATGTCGGGGTTGAGCCGCAAGAACTGCTGCAGCGACGCCGGCAACTGTTGCGTCTGCTGTAAAAGTCAACACGTTTGTAGATGGCGCTCTTGCTGCAGTCAATTAGATCAGGCAAGGCTGGGGTGATAACTTGTATCTCTCACAAGCATAACACTGATGCTAAGAGACAGCTATGCTTAACACTTTCGTGCAGTCCGTCCGACCTACAAAAAATGTAGTAGTGAAATGTCGAGAGAAAAGAATATGAAAAAAGAATACATAAATACGTGAAGCAAAAACTTTAGGAACATTTATACAAAAATTGCGCGGACGGAGGAGTATGAAATTTGGCACAGTTATAGTTCACGTGTAAGAGAAGTGCAGAACGCTAATATATTTCAATAATAATGTTTATAAAGTACTTTCATTTACACAAAACTTTACACACACTACCCATGCATTTGACTCATAAGATAATAATTATTGATTAAGTTTCTATGTGTCTTTTACAAGTGTTGAAAATTCTGCATAAATCGTTTACCTTAGTTACAATGTCACAACATGTCAAATGGTATTTAGTTTTTCATTACAAAAAAGTTTCACTTAGATCGAATATCGATCTTCGCAGGTCCACTAGTAATAAAAAAAGGCATGTGGAATTGAGCCGGCACAACTAGCTAGGCTGATGCGTTTCATACGGTTTGTTTCTTTGCCGTGGCAGGTTGAGAGAGCGCAACATATTGCATAACAATTATGCAGTTTTCTATTGGCATTCGGCTCCGACTGCTCATATACCCCTTATACTACAAAAAACTGAAGATAACCATTTTCTAATAGTAACCATTAAAAAGTATAAGTACGTCATAAATATACAATGTATATATAAAACATAAGCTGACAAACCTGTGGTGGTAACGAGTTGAGGTACTTGACCAGGTCCGGGGAGGGGTTGTCCAGGTGCCACGACACCTCGCTCGCCTCAGTGCCTTGCGAACTTTCCTGCAAACAATATTCAATAATATGATACACTATAATTGCATGAAATAACATGAGCTCACTGTGCAAGACAGATATTTTAACTATATATTTTAAGTTGACAAATTCAATTACACTTTATATAAAACTAGCTGAGCTCCGTGGTTTCACTAGTTTTGAATGGTTTTTTTTTTCGTGGTTTCAAATATCGAGATGAAAAATAGATGTTGGCCTATTCTCATACCTATCCGATAGTCACAAAAATTTTTATAAGAATCGGTCGAGCCGTGTCGGAGGAGTATGATAACTAAAATTGTGATATGAGAATTTTATTTATATATGTATGTATATATATAGAGGGATGGAGAGAGAGAGAGAGAGATCATCATCACGCAAGACAGAGTACAGAGTGCCTCGTAATTTTTTCAAACTCTATATCATATTTTTGCCAAATTTCATGACATTATCAACTGTGAGATTTGAGCTGGTCCCCTTTACTGCAAAACTATAGCTCTCTGTAGCTAGCTCGGCCCCCGAGTATGCCGGATTAGCTAATAGCTTAGGGGGGGGTTCAGCCCCGGGCCCCATGAGGCTCGAGGGCCTTAAGATCCTTTTTTAACCTATAAAAGGGCCCCTTTCTCAGGTCTCAGGGCCCCGCCAGAGCTCAACCCGGTGCCGTGTACAGACAAACACTCACATCCTCCACACAGAGCACCTCCTCCTTGACGGTGACGCTGCAGTTGTTGTTGTCGACGCTGGTGTTGTTGTTGATCACCTTGCTGCCGTCGGGCGCGCTGATCACTATCTGCTGGTTCGGCGTGATGAACACCTGCAACATACATCGACGTAGAGTTTACTCATTAACAAATGATAAGTAGTACGTAAGAGGGATTTTAGTAAAATATTTAAATGTACTATATTCGTTGGCTTGTTATCTTTCTTTGTCCATTTGCCTCAGTCTTAAGACGATGATCTTTGAAATGACTCGATATGAGCTAAATAGAACCGCATTATTATCACATTTAAAGTCTATAGCCTATATATAATCTATCATAACCAAATGTAGCGACGAAACCATGGCTCGGAGGGACAACTAGGCTGGCCAACTGCAAAGTACGAATTTGCGGGTAATAATGATTTCAAATGCGGGACGGGTTAAAAAAGCGGAATCCTACCGTTTTTGTTTAGAATACAATAAAAAAGCTCTTTGCAAGGATGAGTAAAATAATAACACTATTCAGAAAATTATAAATTCCTTTTTAAATGAGTATTTTTTTTTACATTTGCGTGGCCCAACATTCGGCAGGCTCGCGCGGCTATCGGTGGTGGTAGAGCACAGTGGATGTTTGTGGATGCAACTGGGTTTGTAGCTAATTCAGAAAACCCGGACATTAGCGTCCCGCACACACCCTGAACAGGACGTATTGATAAGAAGATCGTGTCAGAAGCGGGACGGTTGGCAAGCCCAGGGACATTATATGTACATATAGATAATGCAAGTACCTGGTGCATATTCTGCTGCACGTGCTCCTTGCTGTCCTGCTGTGTTATCTGCATCTCCTGCGGCGGCATCGCCAGCACCTGTAGACCTGGCGACACACAACATGTTAGAGCACTCATTATGAAATATCTTGATTGTGGTATGAATAAAATGTGTGTAAGTGAAACGGTGTGAAACGTAACGTAACGCTTTACCGCCATCTTTTCATGGGTTTTCCATAAGGAGCCATCAGACAAGACTTGCGGACATGAGTAGAAGTTAATAAAATAATGGCGATCACATATACTGTACTGGTGAAGGCTCAGAGTAGGTATGGTATATCAACAAAAAAAATACCATTTTGTTTGCTAAAAACATTTTAAAATTAATTTAATTATTCACATATTTTTTAACAATCAGATTATAACACTTAACAGCTAATATTACTATTTAAATTTCACTCTCAATTTCAATTTAAAAAAGTATTTACCTTCAGGTAGAGACGAGGAGTTGAGGAACTGCAGCCCGTTGGTCTCGTTGCCGTCCGGGGAGTAAGCTAGAGTAAGTACTGCACCACCTGGAACAAGAGAAGTCATCAGTATTATCAATATCTTGCTCATCATAGTTGCATCAGCCCTGATTTAATATCTGTGCCTGTAATAAAACTGCTCATATACTACCCAACAAGTATGATGTGTTGTTTTTTATCATATGAGACTAACCAGCAGTCCACAGACATCCACAACACCAGAGGTTTAACAGATGCGTTGCCGGCTTTTTTGAGATGAGGTCTTCCCTTGAAGAACTTTATATGTAACAAAGAACATCTATATGTTCTTTGTTACATATAAAGTTAGATAGGGCCCAGATAGGATATATAATATTGGCTGCCACTCACATAATAAAAGCATCAAGTGATGTCTCTTAAGAGTTTTATCTTTTGCGCGGTTTTTGTGAATTCATATGGGTATGTGAATCTCCATGGTGGCAATGGAAACAATGTGGCTGAATTGTAACAATCACAGGTTTAATTATAATACATAGGAAAAGGCAAGTATGCGTAAAAAATGTGTGCTAGACCACACGACTGAAGTAAAAGACTCTTTGTACCGGGCGACTACAGGAAGTAAAACTTCATACACGTTATTTAGTAAGAGGTAGTGCCACACTGCATGCTTGCATGCAGTCGAATTGGGCCGGCACGACCGGGGAGGTACCTCTCGCTTACACGAGACCGGCGTAAAGTGACAGCTGTGCTGTCGCGTTTCGTGCGGTGTGTAAGTAGCCGGTGGCCCATGGAGGTGGGAGGAGAACGGAGGGCAGCGCATCCGATGTTTGTGGGCGTCGGTAGTCATGAAAATGGCTCCGACTGTTCGATTTTCCTCCTATACCATTAAAAAAAAAAAAAATACACAACAACTAACTGGCTATGAGATAGAGAAAGAAAATGTGCGCGCTCACTGCTCTTTCTTGCTCCTACAGTAATATAAGAAACTCTTTCTCAACTTTCATTTACCTCGCCCGATCACACTTTTCGTAACGCTCTCACGCATTCATCAGTTTACTCCCGTAGTAAGCCTTGTATAGAAGTTTTACTTTAATAACGTAACAACCTTTATTTGCCAGTCTTACTCCGTGCATCTATAAGATATACTTATGCAAGTGTACATACCCTGTTGAAAACCCTGTATTGGTATCTGCATCTGGTATTTCGGCTGTTGTTGTGACTGCAACGCCAGGTTTGGCCCCAAAACTTGAATCTGTACAGTCGGCTGCGGATCACCTTCGAAAATAAATAAAAATATATTAACTGTGAGAGAAAAGGATATCATCTTCATTACAGTAACGTAAATTATTTTATCTACACTAATGTTGTAACATTCTACTTATGTTTTCAATACTTGACTTATAATGACTACTGTTATAGCTCAGACAACAAAAAACTCAATTGACATTTTATTTT
>LUGF01024028.1:37882-51883 GCA_001625245.1 Calycopis cecrops
CACCTGGTGTAAAGTGATCACCAATGCCCACAGACATCCGTAACACCAGAGGTGTAACAGATGCGTAATGCGTTGCCGACCTTTGAGGAAAGAATAAGCTCTTTCCTTGAAGATCCCTAGGTCGTATCGGTCCGGAAATACGATAAATAAATAAAAATAATAAAAAATAATACCTAATATTTTTTATGTGATTCTAGAATTGACGACCGGCTGGCGCAGTGGTACAGGGCTCGGATAAGCGGAGCATGTTGCGCCAGGGGTCGCGGGTTCGAGTCCCGCCTAGGTCATGGATGTTTGTCTATGTATTATATGTATTTCTATAATAAAAATCTTAAATATATAAAACTTCTTAAAATTATAAAACATATTAAATATATTCCGTTCGTCTAGTACCCGTAACACAAGTCCTTACGGTACTTAGCACGGGGCTAGGATAACGTGGTGTGTAAAGTCCACAGATATTTATTAAAAAAAAAAAAAAGAATCAAGTATCAACCATCTGTTCGCAATTTCATTCAAATTAATTATGTAGTTTTTAAAAAGAACATACATAATATAAACCTTTCCACTCATATTTCTAGGGTTGCAACTTGCAAACCCATCATATGCCGTTATATTGACGCATACGGATAACTAAAACTTGCAAGTTTTTGTTGCCTTATTTTGTTTATTTACTTACAGGCTTCATAATATAATCCAAAACAATGAACTATTGAACTATAGGGACAAACCATCATGCAGGAAATACCATATTATAGATTTTGAGAGCTGGGAATACCATTCGTTA
This sequence comes from Calycopis cecrops, assembly GCA_001625245.1. Lineage (NCBI taxonomy): Eukaryota > Metazoa > Arthropoda > Insecta > Lepidoptera > Lycaenidae > Calycopis > Calycopis cecrops. The sequence goes on from LUGF01024028.1 coordinate 38,670, forward strand.
AAATATGCATAAACGGTTATATCTTTGAGGCAACTTAGAAACATGTTTCTGTACCTCAAGGTATCTTTCCGCTTGTTCCTGAGAAAAGTCTTGATTGATATACAGACAGATGGCCAACAAACTAATCCCATAACGGTTAATTCTTCTACTCTCTTTTCTCTTTGAGGTGTACGCGTTGGTGGTAGAGGCAGATACAGATTTTCGCACTATCTCCCTCCATCTATCTGTTATATTATTATCTAATAGCAACTAATCTAACTTAGCAACTAGGGATCCTAAAAATTGTCCTAATTAGGAAGCAAGTTAGGTTTCTGACAAGCTGATCGATTTAGCATACTAATTAGGATGACTACATTTTGGCCTCTAGCTCAAGACCCGTGTCGGCCACTTTTTAGCTGCCGCGCGTGAGCTGCTCCCCTCCGTCAGAGGGGGGGGGGAAAGGAAGACACCCGCTGTCCTCCTGGTCAAGATAATAATAGTATAACCTATTAATAGCAATATTCCGGTTTGCCTCCTCCCAGATTAGCTGGAAAAGAAGGGGGGGTCTGCACCCCCATCGACAACAAATTACAGAGGCTCGAGCTACCTTAGGGCACTCGCCTCTCATACAGATGAAGCTGCACTGGGCTCTCAGTCTGCTAGCGTATATTCTACCTAAACCTTGGCTACTTCCGGTGCTCGGGCAGAAAATGCTCCATTTGAGTATTCTAGTGCGAACAGTAAACTAAATCTTTAATTATCTTTCTTGTCGCCGTCGTCTTATCACTTACCGTACGTTGTTACGGATGCCTGTGGGCGTTGGTGATCACTTTACATCAGGTGACCCTATTGCTCGTTTGCCTCCTAAGCTATTAAAAAACGCAGATGACTTAGCTCTGTACTACTTGACTTCGAATAAGGCTTTTTACAGTTTTTTTTTTTTTTTTTTTATAGGATAAGATGCAAACGAGCAGTTGGTAGATGACTACCGCCGCCCATAGACATCTGCAAAACTCGAGGCTTTGCAGGTACGGAACCCTAAAAATATACAGACAGTCACAATGACGTAGGCATGATTTAGTTAAGTATCAGTAACAGTTAAGCCGCTGACACACTTGTGATAGTCGATCTACATGAGAGCGAGCGCCAATTAAAATTCTTCACGGCGTTTTACGTTTAGTCTGCGTCGTTTATGGAGCAAGGTGGACGTCTGTTTAAGTTAGTAAGTGCTGCGTTGTGGGCAATTTGGGCTGGCACGGTGGGTATCTGTCGCTGTGTCGATACAGCCGCGACTTAAAGGGACAATTATGATGGCACGTCTTGTGCGGTGTGTAAGTATCCGGTGGCAGATGGAGGGGAAAAGAAGGAGAATGCAACACGATGGCACAGCTGTCACTATAAGCCGGTATAGTGTAAGCGAGAGGTGCCTCCCCGGTCGTGCCTGCCCGGTTTGCTGAAATGCATCGTGACCTTTTACTAAAATTACGAATAATGGACTCAAATATTTTATTTCCACAGCTACGTGTGGCGCGCATTTAACATGATAGCCACAACTTCACCAGTTTCGAACCCGTGGTGTTGCGGCTAATCCACGTGTCCGATGTGACGCCCCAATGACGTTACTGTTGACGTGCAAAATTCATAGCATGCGCAGCAACAAGGTCGAGCCTTACGTAACCGCTGTCGTGCCTTCGGAGCTCGCGTTTAACGTCACATCTTAAATTAGAAAAGAAGTTTGATATTGGTAGTATGGTAGGGCTGGTTGTAGCTACTACTGGGGTCCATAGGTGGCGGATGATAGAACGATGGTAAGATATTACCATCAGCTGCTTCGGCAGTCCCCGACCAAACAGTATTAAGCTACATAGGGCTCATGGGCAGGAGCCCTTAAGAGGCCAATGTAGAACAGTCAGCATCAGTGCAGGATGTTGACTTAGGGCGGCAGCGGAGGAGTACCTTAGATACCAACGGTGGCGCACATAGGCCTAGTCAGCTGGCTTACTGCACACTCATCAACCCGCATTGGAGAAGCGTGATGAGTTAAATGTCTGTTCACCTCCCTTTATAATGAATAGATATTAGGTTGTACAAGGGATCATATTCATGTGCCGTGTTGCTGATAGATCCGGGGCACTCCAGCACAGCGGCTGAGGCTCTCGTAGTGCTTTTTAGTCGGTAAGAGCCCCGTGCCGCGTCCAACACTTCCGACTCACCCAGGCACAGCTGGACGGCGCCTAAAAGCATCTTCCCTACTTCAAAAAAAAAAGATATCATTGCCAGTCACGACATTCTGACCCCAGTAGCCAGTGTACGGATGGTCGTCTAAATAAGACGTTTCATTTCTGGCCCGCATGCTGTACGTAAATATAAAAATAAAAATAAAAATAAATCGTAAAATAAATAAAATATCATATTATATCATCGGTAAAATATCGACTATCACATTACAAATACAAACACATTTGTATTTGATTTGGGTTTTTGGTTCAACAATAGAAACAATCTCTTTATTTACGATCAAATGTTACATGACAAACTGTCAAGTAGACGTTTAGTAATTCAATCGAATTCAATTTATGGGTAACTAGCTGAGCCCCGCGGTGTCACCCGCGTAAATTTCGATCCCGGGGAAAATAGAAAATCATCCCAATACATCCCATAGGAGCATTTTTTCGGGATAAAAACTATCCTATGTGTTAAATCCAAGTTACCCTGTATGTGTGTGTCAAATTTCATTATAATCGGTTCAGTAGTTTTTGCGTGAAGAAGTAACAAACAAACAAACAAACAAATATACAAACTTTCGGATTTATAATATTAGTATGATAAACACTTCGTGAACCAAAAAACAAGTTGATTTTATTCAAAATTGAAAGTTGATTGTTGTTAAGTCTAGTTTTTGAAACACCTAACAACTGTACCTCATGGAGGCCAAAGGTCCATACAAAAATGAAACGTCTTCTTTGCCTAAAACGCTGTTTTCTACCATGGACCCAGCAATGCTGTCGCATTTAGTGTGGACAGTGGATAATTTAATGACGAATGACATTGAGTTTTATCATTGTAGTGGATCGGGTATCAGAACTTGGAGGTTCTGTCTTTTATGTCCTCAACTATTTGTACCTCAGTAATCTACGAGTAGTAAGTCTACGAAATCTGTGTGAAAATCTTCCAACCTATTTGGCATTCATACAACTTACACGCTATCCTTTTTTTTATTACGCGGGGAAACTCTTTTATGTGGTGAGTGCCAGCTTCCGACCCTAATAAGGGCCTACTGGCTAAAACCACCACGTATGCCATCGACAGTTGTTGATATGCCCCGGATCCGTCAGGAATAGGGCACCTCGTCGACTGGGCACCGGCTAGTCCCTTTTAAAGGCACCGGTCTCTGATCGTTTGGGGGACCACACCAACGAACAAATTATCGATAGTTAATAAGTAGTTATAATTTTTTACGCATCCCGTAAGCCCTAGCCCCGTGATAAGTACCTTAAGGACTTGTTACGTGTTTTAGGAAATTTAAGAAATTTTATATACTTCTTTAAGATTTTTATTTTTGAAATATATATAATACATATAGATAAACATTAAACATCCATGACCAAGCTGGGATTCGAACCCGCGACCCCTAGCGCAACATGCTCCGCTTACCCGAGCCCTGTGCCACTGCACCAGCCTGGTCGTCAAATGCTACCTAAGGGTCAATTCACACCAAAAGCGCGGCGAAGGGCAGCGAAGCGGAGCGCAGTTTATGTGTCATATGAATTTCAACTTTATACTAATTACTATAATACTTATTATCGCATGACAAACTCGAACGAGACGAGAATGCTCGAGCAGTCGCAGGAAACCGCGCGGAAGTCGCGAGTATTCGTTATTAATTACTAGAGCAATGAAAATAAAGTTTAAATTTATATGACACTGAAAGTGCGCTCCGCTTCGCAGCCCTTCGCCGTGCTTTTGGTGTGAATTGAGCCTAAGTACAGTGGTCCGCCACGGGTTGATGTTGATGATGCAAGTCAATATAACGCGCCACGCGACACTGCAAGTGACACAATGACACGAATCTTCCCCGCCATGAGAACACAACACAATACCAATTTCATTTTCTCATAGAAAAGTATGAAATTGAATTCACCATTGTCGTGTGTTCATTCATGAACACAATTTCATCATCGGAAATCGCGTAAAGCATATCTTTGTGTTCGAAAGTTACTAGAACTTCCTCTGAATTAATCAAAGAATGTCTTAAATTCCAAAAAGATGTCCTTCATGATTATCATGTCTGTAAGACTGTCACCCGCCGAATTGGGCCGGCACGACCGGGAAACTAACTCGGGCTTTAACACGATACCGCCATAAAGTGATAGCTGTGATGTCGCGTTTGGTGCGGTGTGCAAGTAGCCGGTGGCCCATGGAGGTGGGAGGTGGAAGGAGGGCGACGCATCAATATATCCTCAATTCGAATGTTTATGGGCGTCGGTAGTGATGAGAGTGGCGCTGACTGCTCGTTTGCCCCCTTATAGTTTTGGCAATAAAAAATCCGTCTGTAACGGACTTACGTATTCTGCATATTATTATTTTTTCTTATATTTGTATCTGTCCGGACCTCGCATTGCTATGGAAGTAAAAATATCATGGTAATTACTGAAAATCAATTTTATTCCATATTTAAAGTGTCTGCGAAATTTCTAACTTAAAAACTAACTTCTTCATAGATTAGCCCAGATAAACATCTTGACACGAGATTAATTAATTGTTGGAAAGTATTACAAAATACGTAACTATGAAATTATTCGATACTATAAAGCCGGAACCGCGAATCGATGTAGTCAGTTGACGTCGACGATGAACGATAAAAGACATCTTTATTTAGATAACTTATCTAATCATTCGGGAACGCTTCCTCCACGCAAACAGTCAATATCCGTTAGCGAAATCAAATCCGTTGCGCTTTGAATTTAAATTCGTAACGGACACAAAACTCGAGGCCAAAGACTCCAAGCTGTTTGCGATAGCCCGCCCGCTAATAATATTATTAAGTATGTTCTTTTGGCGCGTAGCGTCATCGCTTCTTATAAAGATGGCCGTTGTTGAATTTTAAAATTCGAACGTGACATTTGAACGATTAAAATTATTTTATGCCCTTACTACTTACTAGCTGCTTTGAGTGCGTAAATATATCCCAATTAGACAACCATTCAATTTTCGTGATGAAAAGAAATATAATATAATTTTTGACTGTAATTTGTAGCAGTGCAATTTCACACAAATCCGTTTACGTGAAAGGATAGCAAACCAAAATATAATATTTCTAGGATTAGTCCCTTGTGCCATGTGTGACATTCAGTATTCAAGACTAGACACATTAATAGGGATATTTTCATCCCAAGTATTCAAACGTCAAACGCGCTCAGAAAAACAAATACGATGTTTCGTGTTTATTTTTAGATAACTAATATGTGAACCAAATAGTTCATCATCTTAAGGTCTTAAGTGGTAATGGTATAAATACCTATTTTTTTATAATGACGCATGGTCTTTGCCATTTGGTTCATTTAGAGTGTATTTTAATTTAATTTACAGTGTGACCTTTTGATGAAAATAAAAAAACAAAGTCACAAAATTAGAAGTAATAAAAAATACCCCCCAGTATGGACTCACACGTGTTGAAAAAGCAAAATAGACTGAACGAGTGTTTATAATTTCGGTGCTATTATTAAAGTGGGACTAATTTCTATACGACAGCGTCGAAAGACTTTTTTTTCAAGCACAGAAATCTATACCATACGTATGTAAATTGCATACCTCTTAAAAACTTTAAAAATGTTAAATATAGTCTATTTATCGGCAATCGGCATGTAAAACAATAGTTGTTTTCAAATAAATTACGGTCGTTTCCTCGGTAACAAATTTCGTTATGACGCTACTATTAGATAAATATTTAAATTGGCTTAGTAATAATATAATGTTATAAAGTATAATGTTCGTGGACTTATCACACCACGTTCGTATTGTTGTGATTGGTCCATCAATATTAGGACGAGGAAAATGTGTTATGTACATTAAGCACGTCGAATAAGAATAGCGAATAGGTAACTTTGTTTTTGAATAATTGTACTGGCAAAAAAACAATATTCAAAACAAAAAAAAAACAAATATGTAAAATATTTTTTTTAACGCATTTTTTTTATATATGCACACTCCTACGTCATGACGTATCGGATGTTCTTACCAGCTGTTAAAGTCGCTCGCCGCATAGCTGTTGCAAAAAAACACTGTATATTTTTTATACAGCAAGTATATTTTTCACTTTAAAGCCAGTATATTTTTCACAAGCATCTTAAATAAGTATATATCGCATTTGCATCATTTTCTTTTCTATTCGAATGAAACTTTTTGGGTACGGTAGTTAGTAGCAATCCTTAAAGGATCATTTTGTTGTTCGACTATCTGTATGTTTAGCAAAGCAAACATAAGAGTATTTAGCAAAAAGTAATAGAGATGTAATACAGAAGTAAGTAGAGGAAACGAAAAAAAAGTCAAAACTTTATTATACGATGTTATGATTGTTATGCACATCTTGCTTCGCAAATGTAAGTTTGTCTGCTTTTCTCCACAACCCAGAAAAACACACGCCGCAAACTACGTCGTGCGAGTCCGACTCGCTCTTGACCGGTGTGTCCATATTCCATAAACAATTTCTAACGTGTGTTTTGATAACAGTCACGAAGTCTGATACGTACGATCTAAGTATAACCGACTGGTTTTCGAAGTTGAAAGAAGAACTTTAGTAAGTGGTGGTGCCACGCTTCTTTTGGGGCGGCACGATCATGCAGATAAGTGCGGTGTGTAAATATCCGGTGGCCCATGGAGGAGGAAGGAGGGCAACGCGTCTTTATAAAGTCTACGCAAATGTCTATGGTCGTCGGTAGTCATGAAGATAGCTACGACTGCTCGTTTGTAGTATACTATAAAAAAAGCGTGTGCCTTAGACCACACAACTGAAATAAAACATAATTATTGATTTTCATTACTCTAGTTACAATGACATGACATGTCATATTATGATATTTATTCTTTTACAAAAAAATCGAATTTGAATTTTGAATTTGAATGACAACTTCCATTGGCCTCGCCCGATGTGTGATTTTATAACGCTCTCGTCAGCAGAAGTTACTACTTCAAAAACCTTGACCTTACAGTGGGTACTAAACGGTTTAAGAATATTCAAGTGAACTATTTATAATGTCCATTATTCGCTGTAACCTCAATCCCAAGGTGAGAGTGAACATGCACTTATAAGGTAATCGGTTTTTGCCGGTTTTTATCGAGGGTCTCGCCTTGGCACGTCCCTAGCTACTTCCTTCCGCCAGATGTGGATGACAGACAGAATTGGCGACGTTAGGCGAATACTAGGTGCGCACCGCGGTTCTGTCCGAATAAAATTAAAAGAAATCTCAAGGGGATCATTTATTTTTTCGGAATATACGAGTATTTTTTTATTTCCATAATTATATTCTATATCTACATAATATATCTCTGAAATATTTCATCCAAATCTGTTCGGGACTTTTTTTGCGTGAAATAATACAGAAAACACATACAAGTTTTGTAGTGTCGTAGTCGATTAAATGTAGAATAAAAGGAAAGTAATTAACAAATCTTGTATGTGTTGTGTGATACAACATTTGTGCGAGTTGTCCCCTAAGTCCATTTTTGACTTAGATTATGACAAACATGCCATGGCCAGATTTATCGGGTAATTCCCGAAAATGGTATCAAGTCGAGGAATCGAGGAATCAATCGAGGAGTAATAACAATATTTGTGGACTTTACACACCACGATAGTCTAGCCCCGTGGTGGCGTGCTAAGTATCGTAAGTACTTGTGTTACGTGTACTAGACAACGGAAATATATTTAATATGTTTTATAAATGGAACAAATTTTATATATTTAAGATTTTTATTATAGAAATACATATAAACATCTATGACCTAGACGGGATTCGAACCCGCGATCCCTGGCGCAACATGCTCCGATTATCCGAGCCCTGTAGGCTGTACCACTGCGCCAGCCTGGTCATCGAAATGATGAATGTAGAGGAAGTAAAACGGAAATGGCGAAATGGATCGTGCCATGTGACCAGGGAAATACCCCGTTCTTGCCGGCCTTTTGCCGGCATGCATGCATGCATGCAGTGTGTCATTACCTCTTACTATATTTTTTCTGATGGATCTGAATTAACTTTAATAAAAAACGTGTGTGAATTGCACACACGTTTTAACTATAAAGTATACAATTATAGGTCACACACAAAGTAGGGTGCAAAGTTATCTCCGATTTCTCGCTAGTTACGTTTATAGCCGGACGAAGTGGACTCTCGTCCAAGGCTTTATGTGTCGGGCCTAAAATGGCGCGAGCGACGCTCAGCTAGACCATGTACGGACCCGCGCCTTTAGAGGGCTGCAGAAGGCAAACTTGATATGGGCCGCCTGTTTAAGTACTTTGTATCAATCTAAATACTCTGCTCTGTATACATATGATATGAAGTATCAAGACGATTTAAGCGATGTATTAATTACACTTACTCATCTGGCTCAGTGGTTTTTGGCCTTCGATACGGGAGCTTTCTATCTATCTCTGTCCTATGCTTTTTATCGCCAGTTACTTGCTCGAAGTTCTAATTTACTCTACTACACATACTACTAAAAATTTATATGTTTTTAACAATCGTGAATAGTTAAAAATATCTTCACGACCTCTCAAATGAGAGTCGAGGTAATTCTGCCGACTATGGCAGCAGTCGTGTAGTCAAATATTGTTAAATAACCAGAAACTGTAACAATGTAAAGACAGAAGAAACTTCAGATGACCAAATTAGTTATTTATTAAAAGACAGATAATTAATAGTGGACTTTTACCCTGTCCTGAAGAGCGAACGGTCAGTGTTCTTTAGTTAGACTTGCATGGTTGTTTTAGGCATAAAGATTCGAGTATCCCTAAAATAATACCTCAAAATACTTAAAATTAATAAATGAGTTGTAACTACTAGTACTTACTACGTAGATATAGTAATATTAATTCAATGATTATTTTTATTATATATTTAGTAAGACGTAGTGCCACACTGCATGCTTGCACGCAGCCGAATTGGGCCGGCACGATTGGGGAGGTACCTCTCGCTTACACGAGACTGGCGTAAAGTGACAGCTGTGCTGCCGCGTTTCGTGCGGTGTGTAAGTAGCCGGTGGCCTATAGAAGTGGAAGGAGAAAGGAGGGCAGCGCATCTGTGTAGTTTCTATATGGATGTCTATGGGCGTCGGTAGTCATGAAAATGGCTCCGACTGCTCGTTTGCCCGCCCCCCCCTACCACAAAAAAAATAAAGAAAAAAAAATATCAACCAGCATTCGTACTAATTAAAAGAAATTTTATTTGGATCTTGATGTTTCACTATTTATTAATGAACATCCTTCAACCTACATGATATCTACACATATACATTTCGCACTACGGTACGCGTGTGTTGTAGGTGGAGTGGACATAAACATAGTTCAAAAACACCCGAACCCAAAGAATTATTAGCACACATTAATTCTAACCTAGACAGTTTTTGAAGTAAAACTAAGGCTCAATTCGCACCAAAAGCGGCGAAGCGCAGCGAAACGGAGCGCACTTTCAGTGTCATTTAAATTTAAACTTTATTTTCATTACTGTAGTACTTATTATCGAATTCTCGCGACTTCCGCGCGGATTCCAGCGGATTCTCGCGCAGTCGCGGGAATCCGAGCGAATCGTTCGAGTTTCTCATGCAATAATAAATCTTATATTTATTATTATAAAGTTGAAATTCATATGACACATAAACTGCGCTTCGCTTCCCCGCGCTTTTGGTGTGAATTGACCCTTATATACGCGCGCTTGACATGGAGAGTAAGCGGGCGAGAGCGTTACAAAAAATCACACATCAGGTAAGGCTAGAATTACATTTACAGTTACCCAGTATTACATATTCATCTATGAGGCGAGGCCAATGGAAGTTGTCATTCAAATTCAAATACGATTTAAGTGAAACTTTTTGTATTTAATTTAAAAACTAATATAAGGAGGCAAACGAGCAGTTGGAGCTCTGTGGCGATTGCTTAATCGTCCATATGGTACACAGATGTATTATCCTCCTTGCTACTCCTCCCCTATGGGCTATGGAAACCCACTAGACGCACGCATGACACATCATAGTTGTCACTTGACGGCAATATCATCAGCAGTATCAGAGAAGCATCGGAGGTACCTCCCAAGTCCCCAGTCTTGTCAGAACAATTTAACAGCAACTTGGTGAAAGATTGGCTTGAGTTAATGATATTTTCTTCTTTTCTTAAGCTTCTTTTTTACTTTCTTTTGTAGTATCCACCCAAAGCCGCAAGCACCATCTGCTAGTCTATAAACTATGCAGATATAATACATACATGATATATATCGATGGAGACCAATTTAGAGTTATGAATGACTTAATTCTACGTATTTGGTTCTTCATAGCTTCAATACGTCCGTATACATTATTTAAATTTAGATCACAATTCACAATGAAGATGCATTGTGTGCTATGTATGGAAGTGAGATTGGGTTTTGTATCCTATTGAAGCTGTCACGTGATCCTCCAGAAAAAGTTTACAAAATGGCCGATCGATATACCGCCATTTTGTTATCTATACTGTCTACTATACATATATCTGTCAAATACGCTAACTGTATCAAAACCGATGGAGACAATATTTTATTTATTTTTAAATTTTTAACGTTCGATGTAAGTGATCTTGCCTAGTTATCATCTGATGAAATTACTACTTCTTATCAGTTGTTTTTTTATATATATAGGCTAAGGGGCAAACGAGCAGGTGATAGAATACTACCACCGCCCATAGACATCCGCAAAACAGGACGCTTGGCTGGCTCGTTGCCGGCCTTTTTAACAAGAGTAAAATAATAATAATAAAAATAAAAGTAAAATAAGATTTCTTGAAGAGCCCCAGGTCGTATCGGTTCAGAAATACCGACTGTGGCAGCAGATTCCACAATGATGTTGTGCGCGGTAAAATGTTGCGCTTGAAACGCACAGTTGTAGACTTTAGGGCATCGAGGTGGTAGCGGTGGAACTTAGAGTTCTGCCGATACTTAACTTAACTTAGAGTTGATATTAAAAGACGTAAAGAGGATGATTTCTTTTTAAAATATGCACTTGGACTCTTTTGATGAGTACTGACGCATTTCTTCTCTTTTCCTCATCAATGGGCCACCGGAAATGTTCAAACCGATGGCAATGATGAATATCCAATCTGGTCACATACAGCAGGGACCTCCCATTTTCATAATCCTACTAATATTATAAATGCAAAAGTTTGTATGTTTGTTTGTTTGTTACTTCTTCACGCAAAAACCGCTGCACCGATTTTCATGAAATTTTACACACACATAGAGGGTAACTTGGATTAACACATAGGATAGTAATTCTTATCCTGACAAAAATATCCTATGGGATGCCATGGGATGATTTCCTATTTTCCACGAAACCGAAATTTACGCGGGTGAAACCGCGGGGCGCAGCTAGTACTCCATCATGTATGCTATGTATACTTTGGTGGAATACTATGAAGGCTGTATATATACGTATAAAGGTGCTGATAAACTTGAGCATTCATGTAAATGTTACATACAGAAAAATAAACGAGACCATTCTAGCGAGCATTGCTTCGAGTTATTTGCCGAGCCAAACTACGGTCATAGTTCCGCGTTCCGTTCCCCGTCACTAGAATGCTCGTGAAAATGTTCATAGCTATGTATGGCTCTATGCTTGGCTCGGCTCGTTGTTCAGTTCGACAAAAATAAAAACGGCGAATGCTCGATGTTCTGTTACAAATGAATGCTCAAGTCTATCAGCACCTTTATACTATGGCGCTCGATTTACCTTATGCTTATCACTGAGATCGTAATTGGAACACGATAGCGCACTAGAGAGTATAACAGTTCTGTTACACGCTCGATCTCTCGTACTATAATTACATGAATACATATTTATAAGCCCTTTTTTCTCGTAACAATAATACTACAAACATTTTTTTTATAGTCTAAGGGGGCATACAGACCGAGCATTTTCATACGTTTTATTTATTTTATGAAAAACGGCAATTTCATAGGTAAACTAAAGACCTAATATTTTCAACTATGGAGTATGGGGGGTTAAGTGGGTACTCGGTTTGGACTTTTCACTAGACTTTTGTTCCAAAGTCTGAAGTCTAAACAATAAGGAGAAATGGGCTCCAAATTTGTCAATCCGTGCTCACGTATATTCAAAACGTAACCTTTAAAAACTATTGTTTATCATATTTTTTTTAGCTGTGGTTAATGTTAACAAAATACGGCATAGTTCTTAGGGCGTCGAAACACGATTAAAGAATTTTGCCTCGATAGAAAAAAATCGTAAACTTTAATGAAAAAACACTATTTCTGACGTTTCCATAAATTTTTAAATCCAAACTATTCAATAACTATCAAAGTTATATTCACAACTAAAATATGTATCTATTCCCAATAAGTAATCGAAGAAATTTTAGGAGTCACTTTTTTAAATAAGCGTATGGTTAATTTTATAAAATAATATTAATCTAAATATTGTCGCTATTTTCGAGCGCCGTCCACGCAAAATTAACTAGGCGGATCACATTTGGGACCTATAGCGCCTTAAACAAGCGATTAGCGAAATATAAGCCAAACAGAACATGAGGCTTGCAAAAAATTAATTATCACAGCGGATATCACATATGGTGGAGGCGCCAAAGCCGAAGCGATACATTATTGGCAACTTCAGAGTACCATCAATTCATCCCGTCACTCTGATAGCGCGATGTAACTCGCGTGTCAGCGCCATCTGTTGGTACACATGTATAATAATATCGCATTACTACGCAGACAGGCCTGAGCTGAACACAATGTCGTGAAAACTTTTTTATAGAACAAGAGGGCAAACGAGCAATCGAAGCTAATTTTATTCAATAAGTCAAGTCAACAAATATTGTTCCGTTCCCCGTCACTAGAATGCTCGTGAAAATGTTCATAGCTATATTTAGCTCTATGCTTGGCTCGGCTCGTTGTTCAGTTCGACAAAAATAAAAACGGCGAATGCTCGATGTTCTGTTACAAATGAATGCTCAAGTCTATCAGCACCTTTATACTACG
>LUGF01024028.1:62756-77178 GCA_001625245.1 Calycopis cecrops
CTACATACTTATCATTAAACCACGCTCCAAGTGAGTAATACTTATAAACGGTCTTCAGCGTGTTAAGAATGGCTGAACTGCTGTGCTGCTACCGGTGAAGGGTACGGGGAGCAAACGGCCGCTGGATGCAGCTCGTGACAGTGACCTAGGCTGTAGTTAGTGTTGCCAGGCCCAGGGTGCTAAATTTCGGGACGAAACGTTACAATAATCGGGCCAGCTACAAGAAAAAGGTGTTGAAGTACAAAAATAATTTTATGAAGTTAAATTTAAAAAAAAATGACATATATTATTTTCGCCTTTTTCATTTTTTCACCAGTAAAAATTCTCGATCCCAATTTGGACTAAGGGCTTACGTACCCTCCTCCCAGGCTGTTTCTGTACCATAATTATTGTAAATTCATAGATTGTATTATATTATATCATTTATAATATGCAAATGTATTTGTATTTTTATATTTTTTATTTTTACATCTCATCACATCATGAAGCCCGCTGAGTTTGTTTCGCCCGTTCTTCTCAGGACAGGGCTAAGGTTGATCCGGTGGTAGATTTAATTGTTGCCGTTCAAAGAGTAATTCCTGTAATTCTATTTTGAATAAAATCTTTTTCATTTCATTTCATGTAGTGAAAAATCGGGACATTCGGCGTCCCGATCAAGGGTGAATAGGGACGTGCCACCAGATCCCTGAAAACGGGACACCTGGCAACGCCAGCTGTAGCGCTCTCTGGCAGGTCTGTCTATAAGGGTCAGCGCAGACAGAGAGGAATAATCCTCGCGCGGTCTCGGGTATTTTCTTTACGGATCGGGTATGCTCGAGCATGCGCGCGACCTCGCGAGCATGCGCGCGACATCGCGAGCCTGTGCGAGTAAACCGTTCTGGGTTACCACTCTACAGTAAACATGCCAGTTTGTCGCGAAACTTCTTCAACGATGGTGGACTGGGATATGATTATAATTGTGCTTTTGGCGAAAGAAGAAGAAATGGAAGAACATGTTAATAAAATAAGGCGTCAGAAAGTCAGACGAAGAATATGGGCCGAGGAATGTTGGCAAGAAAGATGCATTTTTGGTGAATTTAATACACTGTGTACGACTTTACCATCGAAAGGAGTTTTGTTTTACGATTATTATAAAATGGACTATGAAAAATTTAGAATGCTTGCGGACATGTTACGTCCATATATTCTAAAGAAGACCACTAATTATCGTTCAACTATTTCTGTTGAGGAACGCTTAACTATATGTTTAAGGTGTGACAACACAGAAGGAACACGTACGACGCGGGCGCCGACTCGACGCCGCGCGGGGATTCCCGCGCATCTCCGAGGACGCGCGAGCATTTTTTGCCAGGTTCAAGCATTTATGCACTTTATTGCCATAAGTTTAAAGTTTATTTTTAATTGCGTTAATAAAATCCTCTCCGCTGCGCTCCTTTCTGTCTGCGCTGACCCTTAGGCTCAATTCACACCAAAAGCGCGGCGAAGGGTAGCGAAGCGGAGCGCAGTTTATGTGTCAAATGAATTTCAACTTTATTTTTATTACGCACGTACTTATTATCGAATTCTCGCGACTTCAGGAGCATTCCAGCGACTTCTCGAGCAGTCGCGGGAATCCGCGCGTCTCGTTCGAGTTTCTCATGCGATAATAAGTATTATAGCAATTATTATAAAGTTGAAATTAATATGACACATAAACTCCGCTCCGCTTCGCTACCCTTCGCCGCGCTTTTGGTGTGAGTTGACCCTTAGTAAACGGGTTTGTTGCTCCTGTTGATGATGATGACGATAAGATAACAATAGGACCCTACCTACCTATTTGCTACTGACTAGTTTTACCCAACTACAGAAGGAGGCTCGCATGTTTTTAAATCTAAAACTTTAAACAAAAGGTCCTTAATATACGACTACCAAGAAACAAGGAAATAACATTTTAAAAATACTTTACGTAATGATTCGTGTGATATTGACGTTGTTATCACTCGCGACATGTCATGACTCACGGTATTGGTGACTCATCGATTTAGCGGCTGAATGATAACAGATTACTCATATACCGAGAACTACTCTGTCGGTTAAATCAGACCGGTACGCTTGAGAAGCATATTAAGTGTCCTTATCGACCACCCGCCAGTGGTGGAGGGGGGGTCCGGGCCCCCATGACAGCTCATAGAGCTCTTCTAGCTCAAGACCCATGTCGGCCACTTTTTAGCTGCCGCGCGTGAGCTGCTCCCCTTCGTCAAAGGTGGGGAAAGGAGGACACCCGCTGTCCTTCTACCCAAGATAATAATAGCATAACCTATCAATCATAATAATCCGGTTTGCCTCCTCCCAGACTAGCTGGGAAAAAAGGGGTGTCTGCACCCCCATCGACCATAAATACAGAGGCTCGAGCTACCTTAGGGCACTCGCCTCTCATACAGATGAAGCTGCACTGGGCCTTCAGCCTGTTAGCGTAGAGTCAACCTGTCCTTATCGAAGAAAGATTACGAAATATTGTCGAAAATAATATAGTCGACGAGATTTAGAGATTTTTTTTGTAGTACAAGGGGCAAACGGGCAGTTGGAGTAATTTTAATGACTTCCGACGCCCATAGACATCCGAATAGAAGTTACGCAGATGGGCTGCCCTCCTTCCTCCTCCTCCATGAGCTACTGAATACTTACACGCCGCACGAAACGCGACAGCACAGCTGCCGATTGCCGGTATCGTGTAAGCGAGGTACCTCCCCGGTCGTGCCAGCTCAGTTCGGCTGTAATGCAGCGTGACACGACCGGGGAGGTATCTCTCGCATACACAACACCGGCGAGAAGTGGCAATTGTTCTACGGGAAAATTAGTGGTCAAAGTTTTCCCGTAACTTGACCGATGACGTCATACTAGTAAGGGATAGTGATAGAATTGCTGCATTGCATCCAAACTGGGCTGTCACGACGATAGGTATCCCTCGTTCACATCCCGCCGCCAAGTGACAGCTATGCTATCAAATTTCGTGCGACTTCTTCAGGCGTCCGATACATTTTTTTATGGTATAGGTGGGCAAACGAGCAGTCGGAGCCATTTTCATGACCAGCGACGCCGATCGACATCCGCATAGAGGCGCTGATACAGCTTTCTAGTTCCACCTCCATGGGCCACCGGCTATTTACACACTGCACGAAACGCGACTGCACAGCTGTCACTTTACGCCGGTCTCGTGTAGACGAGAGGTACCTCCCCGGTCATGCCGGCCCAATTCGGCTGTGGCACTACCTCTTCCTAAAATTACAGGGGTACCATGAAAGGATAGAAACACATCTGCATATCAATTATGCAGATGTCTATGGAGGTTACTAAAAGGCTGTTTTTAATGGAATATTTGCAAAATAATAGCTCGAGTACAAATACTTACACAAAAGTAACGGGAAGGAAAATAGAGACGGTCAGAATACTGGTCACTACTCGTCACACTTTATAGGTAGGTACACTTCAAATGTCATTTCATAAAGTAAATGTGAAATACAATAGTCAATTTATATGCATACGGGGATTAACGCGAAACATACCGTTTTTTTTTCTCCTGACGTTTCGACCGGGTTGCACCGACCGTTACAGGATGTCACAGACTCACAGGATGGTCGGTGCAACCCGGTCGAAACTTCAGGAGAAAAAAAAACGGGATGTTTCGCGTTAATCCCCGTATGCGTAAATTAAATAATCATGTAACGCGAAAGTTTAAAAGTATTAATTTACAATAGCCAAGTTCAATTTATGAGCCATAGGCCGCTTTTAATATTAAAATCTTTCAGGTTGCCAAGATCTGTATTGAACGTCCTGGAATTTTTGTTGCGAGAATATCTAAAACAGCTTAAAACACGGTGAAAAAAAAATGTGAAGAAAAACATACTGTGTGTAAACACTGTGCAAAATAACAAGTTGCTAAACCTCTGGTTTCGTGTAGATTGGATTAATAATTATAACCATACTTTTTATAAAGTTATTTTTATTATATTTTATTCTTGTAGATACAAAGTTATTAATCTTTCTTTGAGTCTGAACGCTACAAAACAATTCATACATCACAATTCACAAGCAATATTGTTATTGGCGATGTCTGTAACACTGTTATAGTTTGTGATGGTTTTCCAATGTGCGGTTGTATGGACGTCATCTGGTCAGGTGATGAACTCGTTTGCTACAACAGCAGAGGTACTTCGGTGCCAGCGCATGCGCCTGACTCATCTGACGAGGAACTGCGTATCATTTTCTTAGAACTGACCTCCTTGAGTCATTACCGAAGGTCATGACATACGTGTGTCTACAGACAGCGTTGTCCATTTTTTTATAGTATAACCGGGAAAAACGAGCAGTCCTAGCGTTTTGATGACTAACGCACATATCCGCATAATAATAATAATGTCCTCCCAGCCGATTTCGGAAACGGCGGCCGTCTCTATAGAGACGAGCCAGATGCGCAGGATATATTATAGTGCACAAGTGTACGCGCGCAGACACAAGCGCACTCTCTATTCCTTCACTCTCATATTCCGATGGAACGGCAATCCGACACGACCGGTGAGAAATCAGGCGCAGGACCGACGGCTTAACGTGCTCTCCGAGGCACGCGGGTGTACCACCGCCAACTTCCTGACTCCGGACTGTTATTAGAAATTGAAAAATCCCAATAACAATTTTTGGTCCGACCCGAGATTCGAACCCGGGACCTCACGTCTGTGGTTGAACACGCTTACCACTAGATCACGAGGCATCCATCCGCATAATTGTTATGCAGTCGTGTGCGTCCCCTCGAATGGGGAAATCATCGCACCATTACTGTCACTTAACAGTATCTTGTAAGCAAGAGGTAGTTTCGGCCAATTCGGTTATGATGCCACTAGGTCTTATAGTTTATGTAACAATACTATTTGTCTGCACACTTTACAAAGGATGCAAACAAGCAGTCGGTAATTATTGTCAACTAGCTATTAAGCTCTAACAGCGCGTTCACGACCACAGCGGTGCAAATTGCGGCGCGGTGAGCGGATCGTCTGTCTCTCTCTCACTCGCGCGTCGAGTATCGAGTGAAAGAGAGACAGACGATCCGCTCACCGCGCCGCAATTCGCACCGCCGCACTGTGGTCGTGAACGCGCTGTAAGAGTGACACCACACAAGATACTTTTAGACGCGACGACCAGCGTAGAGGCTTTAAAGACGATGAAAGCATGAATGCAGCGACTAGACACGTGGGGGCGCACACGTCTTCAAGACGCCAGACGCTGCGACTTAGACGCTAATGTATAACGTCTAAATGCAGCAATGCAGTGCAGCCACGTGCAACTGTGGCACGACTCTGCGACCGGCCGACGAGAGTCGCCAAGCGTCGCCACGTCTGTGCTGTGGCTCTAACACGTCACTAAGCAAAACACGCCAATAAATTTTTGATTTCCTCTAAGTCATTTTGGTCCCACGTAGTCCCACGAGTAAAATACACCATGTATTCACTTAAGTATCCTGTGTAGTTAAGTTTTTTTTTTTTAGATGAAAGATGGGCTGAAGGCCCAGTGCAGCTTCACCTGTATGAGAATTGTGTAGTTAAGGTTAAAAGTATTCCAATGCCAACCTTAAATTGTTTCAATTTGGTTTTATAAAGTGATCGTATTATTTTAAAAGTTCCTTATATTCTGTATGTTTAACGTTATTTCTTGACTCTTAGTCGAGACAACTGATTAATGCATATTATATGGATATGTAAACTAAAAGAATGAACTTTCATTAAAAAAACTTTCACTTCCACGTCAGCTCATGAACATACATCTGCATTCACATCTACTGGGAAAATTATTATAATGACGTACAAGTGACGAACTCCCAGCGGCTCTCCACTGCCTTAACCAAGTCTTGTCCACCATGGAGAAGGGCGTCCAACACTTCGTCATCAGATATGTTTAGTATATTGGTAGTCTATGTTTAGTCATAGACCGTACACTGAGTATTCATACCATAGATGATGTCTATGGTTAGGTACAAATGACAAGAGAGAGAGGGATGTCTGACATCACGACCATGTCTTAGTGACAGCTACAAGCATGTATCACGGTACGTTTAGGACGTAGACAGAGTAAAGTCTGTCTACGGTTTAGGAGCTGCGGATTACCAGTAAAGATGCACTTAGGCATCAGCTGTCAACCCTGATCTGTCAGACTTGTTCTACTTCTACTTGGCATGTGTATGTAACAAGATACAAGTCAACTAAAACCTAATACTGAGAAACTTATATCTATACTAATATATAAAGCTGAAGAGTTTGTTTGTTTGAACGCGCTAATCTCTGGAACTAATGGTCCGATTTGAAAAATTATTTCAGTATTAGTTAGTCCATTCAGCGAGGAAGGCTATAGGCTACTCTTAGAATATGCTATGAACCGACGGTGGTCGAAAAAACAAAGTCACGTAAACGAAGTTGCGGGCGTTCGCTAGTTACTTATATATTTACTAACTAACAACTAATAATAGTCAATATCTATTACAAATAACTTGTACTTTGTAATACGATTATTCCCATATTTACAGTGAAAATCAATGATTATATCAATGATATGGTGATTAAAGTAATTTTAAATTACGCTACACAGAACGTATTATTCACGTACAACTCATATGATTTATTTCGAGAATCACATGTTTAATCTGTGATATGCTTCGATTGAAATTCGTCGGTATGACGAGTTCGTTTTTGAGAAAACTCCTTTCTCTTGAACTCGAGATTGTCGAATAACGTTTCATTTTAATGATCAGTATAATTATAATAATCATAATTTATAACCGTAACTTAAATTTGTTAAAATATATTTAAGTACCTCGTCTCAGTAATAGGAATCTAACGATATACTTACTCGGTATACTTTACAATCCCTCTTGACGACTGGAAGCTATTTAAGATGCTCGAAAATCTATTATTTTTCCTTGTAAATTGTACATCTTTATTTTATTTAAAAGTGTCTGAAATTCAAAGGCAGTACGCAAAATTATAATCTAAATATAACTTTATGGCACTTTATGGTGGCCAGGAATGTGGACACCTTAGTGAAGGGTTATTTAAAGACGAGTCGTCAATGCACATTTTTACAAGTAATTACCCTCTTACTAGTTCTTAGTCTTAATAAAAACCTTCAAGTGTAAATGCATTTGTAGGGTCTCTGATACTGAATTACTGTCTGCCGGCTAAGTCTCTGCAGCTAGAAGGATACATAGGATTAAAATTAAAAAGTAAACAGCGTTCTTTCGTTGGTGTTGCGAGAAAATATTTTTATGTGTTTTCTGGTAGGTATATTTTAATGTGTATTTTAATATGTATATGTAATAGGTACAATTTTTTTTTATTAAATGTATTTTAGTACTTTTTCTAATAAATCTGCTAAAAATATTTTAAAAATCAATAGTGCTGGCAGACATATCTTATAGACAGAGATAATCCACCAATAATAAGACCACCCAGTTGGGGTGGCCCGCGGCAATATGAAAATTTCAGGACTCAGGGCTAAAAGGTTAAGAACTAATGTGTTAAACGATCATAGATCATGTGGGTAGATCATCTCCGCGCTGTCTGTCGTGGTGGATGTAAGGAGTAGGATATCGGTTCTCTGCGATCATCGACCTCAGATGTGAAAAATTGTCGATAATGTCTAATTCAAAATATCATAAGAATATAAGTAATACCACTATAGTATCGTAAAAGTGTATCATTAGTTAGTAATATTAATCATCAAATAGCACCAAGTTGGTGTTAAATCTGTACAAAATTCATTTTGCGGATACAAGTGGTATTTTAGTTGATGCATTTGTGTGTGAAAGTAAGGGCGTGGGGTGAGTCAGCCATGATTAAAGTGACCATTCTTTAGTCCCTACCAAGGAACGTAGTACAGAAACCTTTTTCGGTTTCGCAATTAATGGGAGTGTGATGAAAACACGACACATATGTGCCGATTACCGACTAAAACGTCTATCAACTCTTAGGGATTGTCTCGCAACAAGAAACAATCGCACCAAAGATAAGTTTACAATCTAAGAAAGAAAGAAAACATTTATTTACTAAGAGCCACACAAATGTAAAATTACAGACATTATATTATAAAATGTAAGTGGTCCTTGTAAATCGGTCTCATACTCGGCATTTGCTGGCATAAATTGTCAGCACCGGTCTTTCAATCAATCTCGCCCCTTAGGCCTTTCCCCATAAACAAAAGTTTAGCGCCTCTTCCACTTAACCTGTGGTTCCCTCTTGTTATAGGCAACGAGCAGTTACCTTGTCCCAATGACTTCTAGGTTTATTTTGCGCTAATAATGTCCCGCCACGTAATATACTCCCCAATTCTTGAACCATGATGAAGGAGATTATATATCTAGTGAAGTATTTAGTGTGGGGTGAAAGGATGCAGATCTATTATAATCACTGTGGATTAACTTTTTGAAAAGTAGTACTTAGGCTAACGTTTGACCATTAGCGCATCTGATAGTAAGTGAAGACATCGCCGAAGATGGGGGACGCTTGCCTAAAAGGTTACCTGTTTTCGCTGGATTTTAATAACCTCAGTCTATGTATGTCAGGAAACACAAATCTAGACAGAAAATACCCTAATGGCCAAAGCTGCACCGCAACTAACATAGACGAGACAGTCCTGTTATACGGGCGCGTGTGGTCACCGTACCCGTGACGCATCTCTCTCTGGGGACTGCAGTCGCACTCGCGGGGGTGCAGCGATCGATACGGGCAGACGAAACACATTTATATAAACACACCCGCACATAACGCTGTTAACTCGCCAGGGGCGGAAATACATAGGAAACACGGGAAAACGAAGTACCACAGGGCGACTATTGTTTATTAAAGTAAAAGATTGATCGTGTAAACGTAGCAGTAGGTATTCATATATACATTTCTGATCTTTACACGAATGTTACTCATTAGGATTACAATAAAACTAAGGATTTTATAGATGGATCGGTTAATTTCGGTTAACCGTATTGTAACTGAATGAAATATCGTCAAAGATTTTTATGTCAAAGATAAAACTATTGATAGATGTATAATTAATTATTGAGTTAGCTATTTATGATTACTGTATCAAACGGGCTGGAATTTTATGCTTCGTTTACATTGTGTTAGATATTTTAATCAATAATTTCGGTTGATCAACCACACAAGACTTGACCAATGAAGATCCATTAATATCCATCATACATTGATTTCGACTACTATGGACTTCGAACTCGAACGCCGCATTTTTGCCATAGGAAAGTGATGAAAACATGAAGTAACAATATTAAGGGGACTTGTGGCATTGGCATTGCCACTCTTGACTCTACTATAACGCTACTGCTAGATATACTGTTTAAAGGTTTATGCCACTGTCTAATTTCGTTTCTACACCTTTCGTTCTATCGATCCATGTTCACAACTGTCCAAAATTATCTTATACGTATTCTAAGCTGATTGACATGTGCAATCCTTGGATCGTAATACCATAGCTATTTAACATAAAGGTAATCCCATGTAATTGGATCTGGTTATTAGATACGTGTGTGAAACGTACGTGATTTAATAAGTATTAAACAGTGAATTTTCTCTTGAATAGACTTTTACTTTAATTATGCTGACTGTTTAATTATCTTACTAGTCTTATTTCTTATTAATATTATTAATGCGAATGTTTGTATGTTTGTTTGTTACTCCTTCACGCAAAAACTGCTGAACCGATTTTCATGAAATTCGGCAAATACATAGAGAGTAACTTGGATTAACACATTGGATGGTTTTTATCCCGAAAAGATGTTCCTATGGGATGCAATGGGATGATTTTTCGCGAGATCGAAATTTACCCGGATGAAAGTAGTTATAAAATAAAAATAAATGGTACGGCGCAAATTGTGACGCTTTAATAAAAGTGTATTAAGATCAGGATTAAGCTCAGACGGCGCCCGAGGCGAGGAGATTTTGAAAATGAAAAGGGGCCCTTTTTATGGGTATTAAAACAATCTTAAGCCTTACAGGGCCCGGGACTACAACCCTCCTAAGCCCCCAACTGGACCCGGTGCTGATCAAGAGCGCTAATAACGATTAACGAATGATACACCTCAAAGGTGGCAAATCGTATAACTTAATCTATGGTTGTCTATGGCCGCAGCTTCTTGCGCTTCAGTCTTGACTCCTTCACTCGCACTGCATGGAGTTCGGAAATGAAGAGCGCCCTCTCCGTGTCTGAAATGTGTATCTATATAACTACACTTCTCTTCTCTTGAAATTTTTCTTCTAGTCTCTATTATCCGTCCCCCAATTTGTCTTCTTTTCTCTTTGACTCTACCCCTCATCCAAACAACACGTGTAATATTTATAGAGTCAAGTAATTGTATTTTTTTATAATACAAGAGGGTAAACGAGCAGTGGAAGTCATTTTCATGACTGTCGACGTCCATCAACATCCACATACAGGTTATACAGATACTTTGCCCTCCTTCCTCCTATCAAGGGCCTATCTTGAATCTAATGAAATTCCATTTGGCACTAAAAAGGTTTAAATAGTCCAAGAACCGTATTACGGATGTTTTGGTGACATTTTAGTTGGGACAGAGATCACAGATTTAATCACAGGCGTCGTATTGTCAGAGTCTAATTCCTCCAACTCCAAATCGAAGAACATGTTGTTGATTCTATGTTGAGCCAGTAATCTGTTGCGGGGGTTGAGTTTTCTGAGTTTGTGAGCTATCAGATCGCCAAACATACGGCACTCGTCTCTGTCGCTGACGTAGTTGCGTTTCGGTCTCTCTTTTTCTCCTACTCGGTTATCTTTAGCTCTGTTCGCGTCAGGCACCTGCGCAGATATAGGATCCACTTCAGACGCAACCTCGTGGTCCGGGCTTTTGTCCTGTAAATTTGTACAATATGCTGAAATCCATTTTAATAACATAAAAAATATAAATTAAATGATATCGTAAGAATTTAGAATTATTACTAACTAATGTAATGTAAAGCACAATATTTCCATGGACATGTAGGTAAAATGAATGAAATTAAATATGTCTTTGGAATTTCCAAAAACGCAAGAAACGTAATGCGAATTTGATCGTAAAAGTGTATTTCACCGTAAATAGGTAAGTGAATCACTTTAACTTTTGCGTATACAAGCCGCATCCTGGAGAAGAGATAACGAAAAATAACAATAACATGAGTAGTCGAAACCCTTGTCTACCGCCCATAAACATCTGCAATACAAGGATAAACAAACACTTCTCCATGTTTTATCTAGTCTTAGGGTCAACTCACACCAAAAGCGCGGCGAAGGGCAGCGAAGCGGAGCGCAGTTTATGTGTCATATGAATTTCAACTTTATTTTCATTGCTATAGTACTTATTATCGAATTCTCACGACTTCTGAAGCATTCCAGCGACTTCTCGAGCAGTCGCGGGAATCCGCGCGTCTCGTTCGAGTTTCTCATGCGATAATAAGTATTATAGTAATTATTATAAAGTTGAAATTCATATGACACATAAACTGCGCTCCGCTTCGCTGCCCTTCGCCGCGCTTTTGATGTGAGTTGACCCTTATAGAAAAGTCCATTAGTCGAAGAATAGTAGAATATAACCTTAAAGTATAAGAAAGGTCATCGCTAAAATATTTGTCCCGATAATTCCATATTCAAAAAGAGCGCGTTTCGAAGACTTTCTGTTACACATTCCCGTCCCATTTCACCAAATCTCTCGCGCAAAAAAATGTGTGACACACGACTGATGTAAAACTTCATGCACGAAACTAGCTATGAGAGCGAGAAAGAACATGTGCGCGCTCACTGCTCTTTCTTGCTCCCACAGTAATATAAGAAACGTAACTTATATCTCCCTCTCAACTTCCGTTCACCTCGCCTGATCACGAGTTTCGTAACGCTGCGTTCTTCAACTTACTCCCCAAGTCAAACGTGCGTAAAGAAGTTTTATTTCTATAATATCTAAAAACCTAAAAGAAAACCTAAAGTATTACTCGAAACTTTACTGACTTGACAATTCGCTAAATTAAGCTATACTCACAGAAATATCGTCCAAACTATTTTCTTCGTCGTCCATGGCTTCCGAAGAATCCCAAATAAAATACATGTATTTGTAGGCGAACCATGTTGATTCGTAGGCATCTAGCGTAATCATTTTGCGATGCTCTTTCGCAAAATACGACCGTAAACTCTTGACCTTATTTTTGACACTCAGTACGTCCATCTTCTGTTTTTTGCTGATGGCAATCCAAGCGATGTTCCTTTTTGCTTTATTCGAATAATATCTGTGCTTGGGATCCCATAATGCTCGATAACTTCGATAATCTGCTATGAAGTCTAAGGTTTTCTCTTTGTCTTCCGTCATCATCGCCTGAATCAACGTACGTCGCCGTGCGCTGTCGTGCGTTTATTTTTCAAATTTAGAAGAACGCATGCGTCACTTGGCAGTGTTGGTATTACCGGCCAATAGCGCGTTTGAGGTCATTCAACCTTCTTCGTCCCGCAGCGCTACGTCCGCAGCGGCGCGCTTCGATGCGCCACAGACCACAGTAAATGCATTTTGCCTTGCGAGTTGCGCGCGGCGGTCTAGAGAACGCAACCCGCAGAGAAAACACAGAGTAGTCTGCGAGAATAAACGCAACTGCGTAACCTCTGATGTTGCGCTGTCTGTGTGCAGCAGAGATTATTTCGCATTACTTGACCCGATCACTATTTGGCTTATAAGACAAAATAAATCTGTAATTTGAAAAGAACTTATAACGAAACTTTTATCATATGAGTACCTATCTAAAAAAATGATAGATTAGAAAACGCAACGCAGCTTATTCTGTTCATTATCATTTATTTTAGACCGAGAATGAAGGCGTATTTTTTTTATTGCATAGGAGGCAAACGAGCAGTTTTGATATTACTTATTCTCTGTGTGACCGCAAGCGTGAGGGCCAGCGGTGGGGCAAATGAGCTTCCGGAGCCATTTTCATTACTACAGACGCCAATAGGCTTCCGCATAGAAGTTATATAGATCCGTTGCCTTCCTTCCTCCTCCACCTCCATAAGCCACCGGACACTCACACTGCACGACACGCGGCAGCATAACACCGACTAAGCGAGAGGTACCTCCCTCGTGTCAGCCGAATTTGGCTGCAATGCATCGTGGCACTTACTTAATGTAGTATGAGTATGAGTGAGTGAGAGTACGAGACATGGGTGGCACGGATGACGGGCGCGGCAGGAAGAGTAAAAGCTAATATCTAATTACTTCCTCACATAATATCGATACTCTTTGAAATTTACGACAATCGTATAATTTCCGAACCACATAACACTTCCTAATATTTTTTTTTTAATAAATATGCTGTTAATATTTTTGCCACGGCCAGTATTATGTCGATGCTAAGCCTGTCGTGTCGACTCATGATAGAAAGTGCTAAACAGATGGTGAAATGTACAGGTGTCATGACTCTACAATCGGTCATATGTATGTCAATTGAGATCTCCAGACACCTTACTGTAGTTTTTTTACAATTTACCAATGTGATGAAGTGTTTTCCATATCAGAGACACCATCGGCTTCGGGGAATAGTAATAAGACTTGTCGGAAGTTCCTAGCTATATGCGCGAAAAGATTATCCCTCGGCTCTTTTATATATTTACTTATTTCTTTATACCTGCGCCCCGCGGTTACACCCACGTTCATTTGGATCCCGTAGAAAATAGAAAATCATCCCATGGCAGCCCATAGGAAGATTTTTTCGGGATAAAAACTATCCTATGTGTTAATCCTAGTTACTCTCTATGTCTGTGTCAAATTTCATGAAAATCGGTTCAGCAGTTTTTGCGTGAAGGAGTAACAAACAAACATACAAACTTTCGCATTTTTAATACTAGCTTCCGCCCGCGTCTTCGCCCGCGTGAATTTCGGACTTCAAAAATCCCTATATTTTTTAACTTATTATGTTATTCTGATATGAAAGCTATATTAGGTACTGTAAAGTTTCATGAAAATCCGTTCAGTAGTTTTTTGTGTGAAAGAGTAACAAACATTCTTACAAACTTGCACCTTTATAATATTAGTAGGATTAGTAGGATAAAGTTTAAAGGAAAAGGAGTAGTTTAATTATTTTCTTTGGGAAACCTACAACATCTTATTAATATAAATCAGTTAGCACAAACACCTTCTATAACATATACGTTCTTTTGCCAATAATAAAAATACATAAATAAAGAATACGTAAAAGACTAAGAAAATCTTATAAAATTACGTAGTAGGTACTCTTATTGCCATTAAAGTTTCCACTTATATTTAAACAGGAAGTGAAAATAAACACATATAATAATAAGCATATTATCAAAATGTTCACTAAGTAGATGCAGTAGCAGTATTTTCGTGACTGACGCGTATTCGCCACCA
>LUGF01024028.1:88000-99037 GCA_001625245.1 Calycopis cecrops
CATCTACGAGGGCTACGCGCTGCCCCACGCCATCCTGCGTCTGGACTTGGCCGGCCGCGACCTCACGGACTACCTCATGAAGATCCTCACCGAGCGTGGCTACTCCTTCACCACCACAGCCGAGAGAGAAATCGTGCGCGACATCAAGGAGAAGCTCTGCTATGTCGCCCTCGACTTCGAGCAGGAGATGGCCACCGCCGCCTCCAGCAGCTCCCTCGAGAAGTCCTACGAACTTCCCGACGGACAGGTCATCACCATCGGAAACGAGCGTTTCCGTTGCCCAGAGGCCCTCTTCCAGCCCTCATTCTTGGGAATGGAAGCTAACGGCATCCATGAGACCACCTACAACTCCATCATGAAGTGCGACGTGGACATCCGTAAGGACTTGTACGCCAACACAGTATTATCCGGCGGTACCACCATGTACCCAGGCATCGCCGACCGCATGCAGAAGGAGATCACAGCCCTCGCTCCCTCAACGATGAAGATCAAGATCATCGCCCCACCAGAGAGGAAATACTCCGTATGGATCGGAGGATCCATCCTCGCCTCCCTGTCGACCTTCCAACAGATGTGGATCTCGAAACAGGAGTACGATGAGTCCGGCCCCTCCATCGTGCACAGGAAGTGCTTCTAAGCCAGCAGAGACTAGTCTAGTATGATGCCTACACCTCGGCTCCGGCCAAGATTCTCTTGTGATGTAAATAATATGTAAGTGCGAGTGCAGTATTTAATTGTAGGTTGTAAGGTGTCGTAATATGCATATTACGTAAACTTTTTTTATTTGACAAAGATTTTTAAATTATTTATTAATTAAAGTGACTAACAATTTTTAATAAAAAGAAGTACATACCGGTATAAACAAGCAGTTTTATTTACTAAACACAATCTAATTATAGATATATCCTAAAATAGGTTACAAAATTATTATTTAATAGTTTAGAAATTTAGTTTTTTTTAATTATAGTACCTACAGTTGTTAATAAATTTAGTAAAGTTAGAAATTCTCTTCATCTCCGATTTTCAGTTAATATGGATTTGTTTCTCATTGATTGATAAATAATGATATGGATTTATTCTTCGTTCACTAGTTGCTGGTTAAATCACGGGGAATAGTGACCCTCTTCGCAAGTCCTCATGAAACCAGGTGATTCAAATTTCTGGGTTTTAATTGATATGAACGACTTTGCAAATCTAGTGCACCTACCACCTGTATTAATTTATGCAGATTTCAATAATTACATAACAATAACGGGCTTCTTATCTTTCTATATCCTTTAACTTAGTAACAGTTTGTTCAGTTTTCATATGCCATTAAAGTTTAAACAATGCAACCATAAACCATGTGTTTAAGTGTGATGGCACTTTGAACCCACATCAGCAATATTGTTAACAATGCATATGGCCGGCATATATTGAGTTAGTTAATTCTGATAGCTTTTAACGTATGTATTGACTTTATAGACTCATTGTAAAGGCCAATTGTGATCTACTTTACGCAACATATAACGTATTTAGTTGTATATCAAAAAAAGTTATGTAAAAAAGGGTGATAGAGATTAACGCTTTATCTAGTACTAGTTCAATCTAAGTACAGCCGAGAAAACTCGCAAAAATGATTTTTTTTTTAAATCCATTGCATAATTTTAAAATCTAAATGTACATACAACGGGAGTCTATTATAATTTTCAATAGAGCTTCTTATACTAGTGTATAGTACTTATGTCATTTCCATTATCAATTCATATCTGTTTATTAAAAGTAGCACTAGTTTATAATAACGTCGGGATATACATAACACTACTAATATTATTATTTACAGGGATGGTGTTATTATTAAGAAATATGCTTAATAAGAGCAAACTTCTGTTGGTGATTTCTGATCGGTTTTTAATAGAACATAAATCGATTTGTCACCTAAAATTTAAATAGATGCTAATTCTTAGGCTTTAGATAGTTGGTGGAGATGCATGATTCCTCTTATTCAGACCTTAGCTTGGAAGTAAGTTACACAAATTTAAACATAGTCGCTAAGTAACAAAGCGATCCTTGGTTTTCCTGAGAAATCGGTGCTTTTATAAAGCGACCGTAACAACGAAGGAGAGCGGAAACTTACACGGAAATGTCCCAATGTTAGATAGTAAACATTCTTGTAAATTAATTCATCGCCTTATGACGTTACGACTTTCCTTGAAGTTTTTTGGGCCATAGAGGAAAAAGAAGGAAGGGAGACAACGCATCTGTATAATCTCCCTGTCATGTCATGGAGATTGTTCTGCTGCTCATTTTTCCCTTATACTTTAAAAAATAAAAATAGGAAATCAAACCCTAAGAGGATAAGGAATATAATATAATATTTTGATGATTTAAACATTGTTTTAGCTGTATTATATGATGATTATTTTGTTATATTTATCCTCCTTGCTAATACAGTGACCTGATAATGTTCTGGGCTGTGGTTTTACTTGTATAAGTACATGTGGTCAGTTCATAGTTATTTTGCGAAAGAACCGTTTTCCTTCCTGTACAACTGTATAGATACAGGATTTGTTTATTACCCATATTTTCCCTCTGTCAGTGGCTACAAATAATTATTAGTTAGCTATTAATTATTTGTAGTCTTTATCAATATTATCATTTCATTTTTACTAAAAATAATTCATGTTTACTAAAAATATTACGAAGTGAGTGTCTCTTGAGAGGAAACTGGAACAAGACAATATTGAATTAATTTTGAATAAGTTAGTGGTGTTAATTATAAGAATTATTGTTGTCATCAAAATTGTTATAATTCTGGGATTTACCCTCGTAAAATCCGCCCACATAAATATTTTCCTGTCAAATGTTGCCAAAATGAGATCTGGTATTGTAGTGCCAGACAGTACGAGATCTCAATACAAGTACACATACAAGATTAGTCCTACTAACAAGATTAGTCCTAATTTCACAATCTCTACACCGCGAGATGGCACCACTGAAAATCATGGCTTGGCTGTTTTAGAGAGGAGTATCTATGCCCTAGGCACGGGATTTTCGCGGTTTTTGTGTGGCCTTATGGGGTAATAGGAGATCAGGGATCGGAATCATAAAGTATCAAAAATGCGTGTGTTGATGTACCTGGATATTCACTAAAAGGCTCCGAGACAGTGCTCGATGTCTCTTTAGCAAAAAACAGCATGAGGTTACTCGACATGTTATAGTCGTATTACGTTCCCAGCTGTCGTCTTAATTTAGTGTGTGATGAATAAGTATCATCATCAGCTTCTTGCAGTCCACTGTTGGACAGACCTCTCCCATAGCACACCACTGGCCTCGATCTTCGGCTAACCCTTCCCACTTCCATGAATAAGTAAGTCACCTGTATTTGGTACGTGCCTGGTTGCAGTTGTTACTGCGTGATACTTGCTCTCATCGAAAGTCGATCGTCATCACGCGAGCAAGTGAATAACTCGATCAACATTCTTTATAAATGCTTCGATATTATTGGTGATAGCAACTTCTATATAATAAATAATGTTTGTTTGTCCTTTAAAGAATCGTAAACTTTGCATTTGTGATGATCTACCAAAGTTGTTGTGCATATGCCCACAAAGTTGTGAAATTAAAAGGGTTTCCTTTAATACAAAGCCCTTGTAATATCAACAAGTAACAAAGGTACCTCATTAAAACAAGAATTACTTACAAATATATTTATATTTCGTTGCCGTACGATTTCAAAAGAACGGCAATGAATAATTAATTTGATAATCCACCAAACGCCATTTAATTGTGTTAGCTATTCATTATTACGAACTTCAGGGGGCGGCCATATTTCATTTCGTCGCCATGTTGGTACTCGTACAATTTCAGCACACGTTCTAATTTCGAATTAGCATCCTACATCATCATCAGATAATTTCCATTCGTTTCTTGTCATTTTGTAGTATAAGAGGACAAACGAGAATCCGCATAGATGATATACAGACGTGTTGCTCTTCCCCCCCTCCATAGGATAACGAAAATGTTTGACACCAACAAATACCCGTGATCAAAGCAGGTCTACAAATTATCAGGTGGATGAACCCGTGGCTGGTCTTATATTTTATAATGAAATCTGTTTTCTTCTTAACAACACTATCAAAAATATTGCTAAATCAAGTAAATTCTCTGTAGAATACGGCCAGGACGACCTGCAATATTATATCATATTTCTCCAACGGTCCAACCAAACGCCTGCTTGCAACTGTCGATATTCCTGCGTTCTATCTCTTGTGACTTGTGAGAAATCTTTTTGATTCTACCTGAAATAACACTAATACACATAGTTCACATATAATTCACAATAAGACCATCAACGAGTTATTGAAATTTTTGTTTATAATATAATTACGCCACCCTCTGCTGATTTAGAGGGAAGGGACCTCCCAGCTAAGCTTCTCTTTACCTGACTCCCTCCAAGCCTGTCTGATATGGGTAGCCCTGTCCGGCATAGCCTTGGATATAACAGAGACACTCAAGACCCAACTCGACAAGGTGGCAGCATCTTCGGAGAGGCACAGTCAAGAGCTTAAATTTTTGATCATTAATGTGTTGATAGAAACTTAATAATTTTTATATTTGAGCTGAACATTTTTAACCGAAATATTTAACTTCATCTTGAGTAAAAGTAGGTAAGCGCATGTAGAGTACCTACCTCTTGTGTACTGGCCCCGAGCCAAATGAATTCGGTCGCCAACGCCAAGAAAATAAAAAACGCTGCTTAGAAAAATACACAGCTTCAACATTATGTTTACTTAAAATTGTATTTATGCTAATACATCGTTCGGATGTTAAAAGTTGAAAAGGCCCTATTCGTTTATCCCATTGAAAATAAGCCACTTCTTTGAAAATTAGAAACCCACTTGAGGTTTCTGGCTCCCAGGAGAAACAAACGATCAGCTGATAATAAGCTGATGGCCATGGATTAAAACAAGGAGTTACTTTGCTTTCTTTTTTTCTCTTCTTTTTGCTTTGTTTCTTAACCTAATTCCCTTGTATATTACAATATTACTTACAAGTACCTACTCAAATTGGAATCACTTCCTACTCCTCCTACTTTCTTCTGATTAAATTCGTTGCGGGTCCCAAGACAGATTTAACTTTTCCCTCGGGCTCCCTGCGATCATATCAAAGGGTCAAGTGTGGTTGCCGCTGTCGATCCTGGCGACACAGGAGTAACAGCGGTGGGAACGAGTGGTGGGCCAAAGCCCAAAAAAAAAGTACCTACTCAACCTTGGGAAAAGGTATTGAAATATCCTTTTCCCAAGGTTGTCTGGAAAAAATCGCTTCCTTACCGATAAGACCGCCTTTTAGCTCTAGTTTATAAGTTTTGTGTTATTGTCATATTATGTGTGTATTTATTCATTGTGGGTAAATAAAGAATATTTTCTCCCTTCTTTCCCTTACAAACAAACATGCTAGTTTACGAATGGCGTGATTGCCTGTAAACGGCACCTTCTTGTTTGTGTATATAATAATATTACGTGTTAGCTATTGTGTGCCTTGTTAGCGATCCTTTATAAATAAAACAAAAAACACGATGGAAGAAATTCCAATTATTTTTTTTATATCAGATAGGGAAACAGATGATTAGTTATTACTGATTACCGTCGCCGATAGACATCCGAAACACTAGGTGGCCTGCGTGTTGCTGGCCTTCGAGGAGGTGCGCCCTTTTCTGAAGAACTTATAATCAAGTAGGTACTTCTCTTACCGACCTAATTAGGCTGCAATATCGCAATCACCATCTCACTTACAAAAACAATGACAGTATTGTACAAGAGTATTAAAGACTCCCTACTTATTAACTCTTTAGCTCAAAAACGTAATATACCGATGTACTAAATAATAAACAATGTACTAAAATAGTGATGTACTTAGAGTATTAAAAACAAAACGTTTTTACCAGTTACAAAACCGATCACGGTACAAGCCCATCAATTACACAGAAAGCTTATTACAGACTCGCCCAGTTTCATTAGCGATATTACCCTGTTGCCGAGTACGCTGCCTACATGATATCGATCTCGCCAACACTGTCTGATAACTCTATTATGTGCCCTAGACTAACATATAGAGGCATAATATCTCACTTTGTATGCAGTACTAATATTATAAAGAGGTATAATTTTATATTACTTATACCTCTTAATAAATTAGTATATATTATAATAGCAGTACTGCATACATATTAATATTAAAGGCTTTGTATATGCAAAGGGGAATCATCTTTGCAAATACTGAAACGACGGTTTTTTTTTCTTTAACTGGTGGAAAGCTGCACAATATTAATTTTGTATTTAAGGATCTGATCTTTAGAAATACTGATACGAACAAAAACATTCTTTCACTGATGGATTACTTAACTATTAATAGGCTAGTTTATTAGAAATCGGACCCCATAATTTCACCCCTAAGTAGGTATATTTATGCCCAAGAATTATTAACTTAATTCTGGAATTTACGCCCATCGAAGTGTATCATAACAACGTTTCAAAATGAAACAGAAGTCACTGTATTTTAATATAATAACAATGTTTACATGAAACAAAGGAAACCTGATCGAATGACTAATAATGTTATCACAGAAATATGTTTGCCAGCAGTCTTGCCTTTTATGGTATTGTTTGGATTAAAATAGATAGAGGAGAGTCAGACACTGTTTATTGTTAATTATACTATGTTCAAGTTCGATCTTTAGTCACCTAGGTATTAAATTTTTGGCACTACTAAAAAAAGTTGTGTAAAAGAAATTAAGACCATCTCCATGCAGACGCCGGTCCCGAATGTAGCAGGAGATTCTTGGCTTTTAATGATAGGGGCATACATCCAGCAGGAGACCAATAGTTCCGTTACCCCCTTGTTAATAAACATAGAATAACTTTATTCAAGTAAGAACCTAGTAATAAACTGACATCTGTCAAATTCCCTAACAAACACAAAAAGTATGGAATTTGACAGATGTCAGTTTATTACTAGGTTGTTACTTTGTTGTTACATACGTGTTCCAACCAACTAATCTCAGCAAGCACCAGACATAACATTATGTATACCTATTGTATACTAGTGTGTATTCGTAACGTAATATCATTGCCAAAAATTGCTTCATATACTCGTGAATTCATACGTAATTACTATTCCTGAAAAAATAACAATACAAGTCTATGTTGAGTGGTAAGCGTAAAGTCTTAGCGATCGTTGGCATGTTTTTTTTTTTTTTATGGCAATTGGGGGGCAAATGAGCAGTCAGAGCAATTTTCATGACTACCAACGCCCATAGACATCCGAATAGAGGCTATACAGATGCGCTGCCCTCCTTTCTCTTTCCCCCTCCATGGTCCACCGGATACTTACACACCGCACGAAACACGGCAGCACAGCTGTCACTTAACGTCGGTATCGTGTTAGCGAGAGATACCTCCCCGCTCGTGCCGGCCCAATTCGGCTGCATGCAAGCATGCATTGTGGCACTACCTCTTACTAAATACAAAGGAATGCCAGTACAAATAAATGTAATACTTCCGCACTTTAAGACTATGTCCGATCGAAGAATTAAAAATACAAATAACACCTTTATCGACGCCCAGTGAAACCACGTTCTTCAACTGATCACGCTTGCCAGTAGACCATGAGGTAGTGATTGTTACAGTAAATTATATTTTAACTAGCTGCGCCCCGCGGTTACACCCGCGTAAATCTCGATCCCGTGAAAAATAGAAAATCAACCCATGGCATCACATAGGAACATTTTTTCGGGATAAAGGCTATCCTATGTGTTAATCCAAGTTACCCTCTATGGGTGTGCCAAATTTCATGAAAATTGGTTCAGTAGTTTTTTGTGAAGGAGTAAGAATCAAACAAACTTACAAAGTTTCGCATATATAATATTATTAGGATAATCTTTTAAAAATCTATAAATGTTTGCCAACCATACTTTTACTAATACAAACCATTACTGTCTTTATCAGACAAATATTACATTAAGTCGAAGCACGTAACCTATTCCCAAGATGAGATATATTCATACAAATCATCTACGTAATATGTCATAAATAGAAGAAAAACACAAATATTTTCCCTATGTATATTTTCTACACGTATTATAGAAGTCACGTCCCCACACACCTCTATTGGGATTTGGAAATTATTTTTCTATTTCTAAAGAAAAATCACTTGGATTTTTCTATTCCAAATCCATC
Source organism: Calycopis cecrops (assembly GCA_001625245.1). Taxonomy (NCBI): domain Eukaryota; kingdom Metazoa; phylum Arthropoda; class Insecta; order Lepidoptera; family Lycaenidae; genus Calycopis; species Calycopis cecrops. Next base: position 96,217 of record LUGF01024028.1, read on the forward strand.
TAGCATTAATATCATTTCAATCTAAAATATCGTATGAAACATATTTTTATTATTTGCGTTATTACAATGACCCTAACTTAGATTAATAATTTTATACTTTGAATAAAAATATTTTTAATTTTCATTCATGATGATTCACTAACAAATCTAATACAAAACGAAAATCCACGACATAGGTATAGTATATTTATAGAGAAACGTTTATTTATAGTTGTATAAATAATTGAGGTTATAGTAAAACCTACTTAGTATGTTTATATCCAACAGCTTCGGCTTCGACGAGGACATCCTGCAACAACTTGATGACAATAAATTCGTTAGGCGTGAGCAAAAATTTTATCGAGTATCGACAACTATAGATAAAATTTACGTGCTGCTACTTAAAATAATTCACTAAATTTAATACAAAATTAATACTTAAGATATCATAATGTCTAAGATATCTACAAAAGTGATTAAAATCACACAAATATTCTTGAGTGTAGTGTTTGTGTGAAGCTCATGTTATATTGAGCTAACTAAAATCCTGTGGATACCATTAATTAGATAACATTCTCTATGTTTCAGCTATCTATTAGATATATCTGCAACTAGTTCTCTGGTTTTCTCGGTCTGATAAAAATCTAATTCAATAATTCGCTTGTTGGAAATAAAACAAATCCTGTAAAATGGTAGTGACGTATATTCTACTCACAGAAACGAGAACATGAGAATACAAAAAGACCCTATTAACCACTAACACTAACTATTATGAAATTAACCTAGCAAACCAACCATTTATAATACGACTGACTGTCCCTCGCACTCTATAATTATTCATTCAATGGAATTATTGATTTTAGGAATAAATTGCAATGTTATTCCTGATTGTACTCTATATCTGCGCTAAATTGAAATTTACTACAGTATTAAAAATACTCGATAAACTGACTAAATTTCGTTCTCTGGTTTTCAAGAAAGAGTAACAAACATACAGAGCTACATTTGTTCTCACAGGCTATTATTATTTTAATAATGTTAATCGAATGCAATATCGATATATCGACAAAGAGGGTGGCACTTCACTTAAATGATTGCTATTCAGGTTGTTATGACACAAATACGCTATCAGCCATATTTGTTATTTGACTTCCTCCTCCATCTCCGGAAAATGATATTCAATAAACATGACGTCGCTGAAATACAAGTTACAATTATTGAATTATTTTTGCTGGAATATTCAGGAGAATAATAAATGTATCATTTCCAAAAGTACACACATCGTACAAAGAATAGTTTTTTTGGATACCTAAACCCTGTCCTTGTTTCATGGTAGAGATTTAGTGTTCATTTAATCGATAAATCCTGCTAGACCAGATCCATTTAGATGATATACATAAATAATAAATAGTACTCGTATATAGTTAATAAATAATCCCATATTATTATTTTCTGTAACGATAAAATTAATTATGTTTTTGAAATCGTTCTAAGTTTAAGATGCATGCATGCATCGATTTTTAAGTTAAAAATATTTATCTAAGTAAAAATCAAGCAAAACAAACCACGTCGGACTGTCCTCCCATCGGGCTTGGGAAAAGACGGAATAGAGAGTGCACTTGCATCTCTGCATACACTTTTACACATCTGTCAGGAGTCCGGAAATATGTCCGGTTAGTCAATCTCAAATAGAAACAATACTACACAGCATTGCAACTGATTGGACTGACACGACGAGATGACTTTCGCTGACATAATATCGGAGTAACAACTATGCTATCGGTTTTTGTGCGTTATTAAGATCTATTATGAATCTATGGGCGTTTGCAAATGTCTCGTTTGTCCAGCTCTAGATCCAGGTGGGGCCTTAGGAGGCCTGCGGCCCTGGGCCTCGTAAGGCCTTTATATCATTTTTGCACCCATAAAAGAGCCTCTTTTCAACTCCAAGGCGCCCAAGCCCCGGGCTACGCCAGAGCTAAATCTACTACTACATGCATATCGTAACAACGTGCAACAATAGAACCGTTTGTAAATATTAGTGCGCCCTAGACGAGTCGAGCTATAATTAGAGAGCCACACCCGCGCCGTCTCGGGCGCGTCTGGTGCCAGTGACGTCACACCCTACTACTGCACGGGATTTCGGGATGCGATAAGAGCGTGAGCGCCTAGCGTGTTGTGGTACAGACTATAGATAGGACGCACTAGGATTTGATCACACATATTAGGCTAAAATTTTCGATTATGCGTAAGTCTGAGGACATAACATATAGACATAGACATGGAAGCAAGGCGAATGTGTAATGATCGTTGTATGTAGCACTCTATACTCTCTTCTCTTCTCTTCATAAATAAAAAATATCTCTGAAGTAGCAACAAAGACGCCTCCTAATCAAGATGGCAGTTATAAGTAATTTAACACTGATTATAAAGCACACTCTCTCAAATTCACTAAATAGAAATTTAGTGCCTCAAAGTAAAAGTGACAGTATACATAAAATTATACTTAACTATCACTACTTTCATTTACAAGAATATAATATCTCTATACTCAAGTTTTAACGCGCTTTGTACGTTTTCTAACATAATTGTTTGCTAAGCGCTCATTACTGCAACTTTTTTTTAATTAATTAGTGCACTTGGCGTGCTGCTACATACAGCCAACTCTCTTTTTAATTTATTTTCGACAGATGTTCATGTTTTGTTGATTCACAATGATATAATGATATAATTAGTAAGAGGTAGTGCCACACTGCATGCTTGCATGCAGTCGAATTGGGCCGGCACGACCGGGGAGGTACCTCTCGCTTACACGAGACCGGCGTAAAGTGACAGCTGTGCTGTC
>LUGF01024042.1:41810-63166 GCA_001625245.1 Calycopis cecrops
GTTTAATGATTATCAGGAAAAAGTTATAATTCGGTAGAAGTTGAGTTATAATGACATTTTCCCGACTTTCAGTCCTAGTTTTTAAGTGTTTATCTCGCGTAAGTTTCGGTTAAATTTCTAATTAGTTATGAAAGCTATCGAACCCCGAACAATGACGAAAAAACCGAAATCTCAAGAGGGTATGAAGAACTGTTTTAAAGAAATCAATCTGTCAATATATTTGTTAACAGACCAGTTGCTTCCTTGGTTGCTTGCATCTTGCTTGCTACCTTCAAATTATACAAGCCACTCGAATGGTTAGCAGGTGACTATCGGGAGGTAAGTAAATTAACTACTTAAAAAAGCAAAAGTATCCATTTTAGTGGTTTCAAATGACATTTGCGATAATGTAATTGAGACAACGTAAAAGCATCCGAACCCCGAACATGTAATGCTGCCTATGAATGCAGGTAATACCAAACTAAGACTTCGAAAGATTAAGAAATTTAAATATATAAATGGCAATATATATTTTAGTGGTTTTACCTAAACAATCTACCTCTTATTTTTTAAATTGCGGGGAATTGACATTTACACAGCCATCGGACCGGGCTGGGATACGGTACGCGCAACCGATCTCTGAACACCTAGTATTGTGGCTGAAGGCAACTCGAATTTCGCACCTAGAGAGATGTCTTCAAGACAATAGAATTAAGTATTTAAGATTACAGTGACTTAAGCGTAAATTAACAAATATGAAAGTAACCGACCACCGAATGGTTAACTTTTCCGACGTTTCGGTCACCTTTCGATATCAACGAAATTTTAACATATTTAAAGTTTTAAGAATGATATAAGAAAGCAACCGGTCCGCCGAGTACTGGTAGTAACACTAGCCACTCACACGGGTAGTACGCGCGGTATCGAGGCACCTCCATGCTGGCAGACGTCTCCCAGGCAACTCCGCCAGTCCGCGCTCCCAGGCGACTGCGCCAGAGCGAGATGAAACTCATCCGAGGTAGCGTTTAAAGTCATCGTCACACTACGCGGCCATTGCGATGTGTGTGATGATGATTAAAAAATATATTAAACAAAGATCCTAGGCATATTATTAATGTGATACTTCGTATTTATGTTTGTAGTTCCTTTATGCAAAAATTAAAGGACGAATTTTGACGAAATTGGGCACAGATATGTTCATTGTACATACTACATAGGTATAGATTAGGTACAATTAAGTACAATTTCAAAAATAAAATGAAAAATGAAAAATTATTGGTACCCTTGAGACTGATTTTACGCGCCTGAAATCGTAGGGCGTAGCTAATATATTCCATATATTCTTACAAAACTTTAAATAAATTGCAAACGTATCACGTATTTTCAGTAACTAGGGTAGGCAAAACACTAAACCAGTAAGAAAAAGTTTGGGAACCCTTGACATAACTAATCCACTACAGTAGTTAAATGTTACATACTTTACCAACACAAGTACAAGACTCACTAAATTCCAGGCATTACTTTACCGTTTCCTCTAATAAAATTGACCATGGGGCAGCTTGAGACGAAACGTTACTCGTTCGCGATTTGTGGTTTTATTTGATTATGCTTTATTTTTTGTTTATTTCATTTTGTGGCACTTTTTACATAACTTACAAGTTACACTTCACAAAGAATTCGTTTATCGCCTAGCTCCAGCATCGCATCGCCCGTGTGTGGTCGTCCCCGTATTTTCCCTCTCGTTTCATGATTCTCAACCCCACCCCTCGGCGACGCCCACAGTGAAGTGATATAAAGGTGAATATATATAGATATAATTGCAAACTTTCCCCTTTATATATGTCTAGCCGTCTGGTACATAGCGGATAATTTACAGGTTGATTTCCCAACTTTGTGGCTAGACTAGCTGCGTCACGTGGGTTCACCCACAAAAATTTCAATTTCGCTGAGACATGTGAATAAAACATTGATATTGAACTGCGTCCGCGGTTTCATCAGCATATGTATATTCGACTCCGTGGATCATCACCGCAAGTTCAAATATAGGTTTCGGCCGATTCTCATACGTTTGGAGGTTGATTATGTTTTTGTTTGGAATATCAAAATTTGATTGATATTTTTTATTCAACAATAACACAGAACTGTATCTACCGCTTGGCAATGATACCGTCATTATAAATAATAAAAAAAAATTACAAAAGATTTAAATTATTGTTTGCTGCGAACTCAGATGATTCCTCAAATTCGAAAACTATTTAGTCTTGTCGGATGAAGGCTCAGTTAGAATCATATTAATATTCCCAAACATTTTAATTATCATTAATACTATCACATAAAATCGACTACCTTACGCTAGCGCCCCGTACACATTCTGTCAGAATGTGATTCATGTCTATAATTTTGCAATTTATTAAAACTTTCATGAAGTCACAAATGTAAGTACCTATCGTACAGTCACGAGCAATAATATCTATACACTTTAGTACCTTGTCATAATTTGTGTTTTAGAAATTCCATATTATTGCATTGACTTCTCAAAGAAAGTTGTGGTGACAGGGTTCTAAAGTGTATACATATTATTGATCGTGACTGTACATGTGTCATTGCGTCCCTGCACACGGCACCTTCTTCTACTTAGGTATTTAGGCTCGATCCTGGATAGGATTTTTCCAAGCCGCGCAAGAATCTATAATGCGCTGTGGACGTGACAATAGCTAAAATCCGTCTTGTCAAATAAACGATCAAAATAAGCAATTTACACACAAGTTGAATCTCGCAACGTTGTCTAAGTCGTAAAAAAGGATAGGTTAGACACAGTACAACTTCTTATGTTTTTACCACCTAATTACGATGAAGAGTTTGTTAGTTTGGTTGAACGCGCTATTCTCCGGCGTTATTGGTCTGAATTGACAATTTTTTTCAGTTTTAGATAGGCCGTGTATCGAGGAAGGCAAGGTAAAATCGCGTGGCTTGTGCTCATACTCCTCCGGACCACTTGACCGATTATACCGATTTTCTGGCGCGTGTTCGATATACCTACGTATACGAGAATAAAGTATGTTTCCATTTTTATCACAATATTTAGAAACTTGAAATCGCAGGGCCCGGCTTTTATACAGCATTATATAGAGTTATTGATCTCCACGTGCGTTGATATTCTTTCTTGTGTAAAGCCTTTTTCAGAGAATTCCAAACAAAGTTGTTAAATACATCAGCGCTGTATAGTGAGTGTAGGACAAATTAAAAAGATATATAGTTACGTACCTAGATATAGATTTTCTCTATTTGCATCGCAGTTTTTAAAAAATGGCTTGTCGCAACTTTTACACTTTCAAGCTAAACGGAAACGACAAAAAACATTCAATATTTTCTTCCCACAAAACAGAGCACTATTATAGATATTTGTTGTTTCTTAATTACGCAAAAACTACTAAACGAATTTCGGTGAAACTTAGCAATGTAGCTTATGATCCCGAACACATTAGCTATAGAAATACTAAGTTGAAAGTGGTTTTGTCTGTGTCGCGAGTAACGTTGCTGAACCTACGAGACACAGAGTAGCCGGTGGCCCATGGAGGGAGGAGACGGAAGGAGGGCAATGCATCTGTATAATCTCTATGCGATGTCTATGGCTCCCTATAAACTCCCAGTATAAACTATAAAAAAAAACGCTTTACATATATTTAATAGACATTTTTATCTAATACCAATAGAAATAAGAAAATATAATAAATATTGCAATATTTATTACAAAACCGGAGCACCCGATGTATTCGCAGGGGCGAGACACGTGTCACATCAAAGGTAGCCAGGCAGGTGCGCACAATGCGCGACGTACTGACGGCCGCTCAGGTAGATAATCCGAGGGGGCATCGACAATTATCTGCTATTAAATTTTTTTCATTACATCGGACCCTTGTAGTTTACTTTTTGGGGTTCCGTAATTTTGTAAAATGGGGAGACAAAACTATTTCGTCATGCCCATTAACATCCGCATATGTAGATGCGGTGCGCTCTTCTACCCCTTCCTTCAATGGGCCACCGGCTATTCACAACGCGTACTGGTAGATCATGTGAGCGAGAAGTGCCCCTCCATGGCCGTATCGGCCCAACTGGCCCGCAATACAGCTTCCTAATTCCGTAGTTACTTCTTACCAACTACGTATTTCAAAAGGAAAAATGAAACCCTTATTACTTTGTGTCTGCGACTATCAAGATCATTTTTTCTCGAACTCGTGAAAGGTTCGAGTTTTGTTTGAATTGATCAAGTTAAAAATTTGATTATAATTCTTCATTAATTTTAATATGTCACAAAAAATCTACAAGTATTTGTAATTAGTTTTATGTAAATTACTACATACATTATCTATAGAAATTGTCTAAAGGCGCCCGAAAATATAATTTTATCAAATTATATAAGTTGTAATGCACTTTCGTCCAAAAAACCAAAGTTACCGTATGTTTGGTTTCCCATTGGTACGGAACCTTCAGTATGCGAGACCGACTCGCACTTGGCAGGTTTTTTACTATATCGATAAGCAAAGGGTGCCTAGTGAGTCCTCATTAAACAGATACCTGGTATCAGATTAACAGGTGCGCATCGAGAATTATATCAACCCTAAAGTGAGGGTCCGGGATGTTTTGTACCATCAAAGGTTTCCCGAGATTTAATGTGAAAACGCATTTCAATTCACATTGTGTGGTCTATGGACGTTTGGAATAAAGGAAAATTCGAGAAAAACATTTTCTACGCTACAATAACGACCATAAATAGGATTATGTGCTATTGATTTGAGGTTATAATTCTAGGACAAATTTTCTTTGAAACCTCTACAGAAAGATAGGTGGGTGGATGATTCTCGGTATAAGAAGCAAGAAGACATATAATTTATTTCTTGTAGGCACGAGAACTGGGTAAGTTTGTTGTTTTGATCATATTGCTACTTTTGTGTGAGTGGATACATATAAAATTGATAATTTTATATGTTTTTGGAGTTTAATTTTCTTCAGAACCATTTGGATCTTAATGAGTAAACTTTAGTCGCATGTGGGAGCTGACACATATTTTTTTTAAAAGTCAAACGTATAAATAGGTAATAGGGAACATGCACGAAACATGAAGGCAGCACTTTCGCCAGCCTAGTGATCATTTTAGGAATCAAGTGCTACTAGCACTTAACACTAAGCCAAAGACAATGACAAGTTGACATATTATGTCATATCATACGTACAAACGAAAATTTGCTAGCACAAGGTTCACATTTCAGCCACTAGTTAGCGTGGTAGTCTAGAAGCTTATTTCCTATTTTCAAACAATGTTTATTATAATACGAATGACATAATCTTGTGTAGGTATAAGTTAAATATACTTAGTTATTCGTGATTGGAAAATTAATTTCAAATTTTAAGGTTAAGGGTTATGTTTTGTGTAGTCATAGGATTGCGATGCCTGTGTATGGATACTGTATAGTATAAACATGTCTTATAAAACAGATAATGCTTCTTAGTTTTAAGCTTAACTAGAGTGTAGACTGACATTTTAAAAATTGCAGGCAAAAAAGCCTTCACTTTAAGAATTCCAGATTTGTTTAGGACGCCAAACTTATATTATAACAAAAAGTCATGCATTATGGATGGACAGAAATATTATTTTGTAGTGTTAAAATATAATAAACATACAAAGCGGTATAAGTAAAATATGAGCCCCAAACCCACACCATTAGCGACTTTGTTAAAAAGCATGGATTATAAAAACACTTGCTTTCTTGGTCACTCTCCGTCTCACACTTGATGTGCAGTACTTCCGGGTTCCATGCGTCCTCTGTGCTCACATCACGAAAATGAAAAAAAAATGTGCAAAAATAAAACAAACATTCTAACTAGCGTGCTAATAAACAATTCGAAACAAAAATATAGTGTCTTAAAAAAAATAATTTTTAAAAATATATCGAGCTACAAATATCTAGAAATTATACTTAGGTTCATTGATATAAAACAATTTCGTGAAAAAATAATACAACCCGGACACAATATCTGCGCTAGCGTCGATGACGTCATACGCTAGAGCATACGGTTCATAACAAGACGAGTGCTGGGGAAAGGGGAAGCAGAGGGGAATTTCGCGAGCAGACATTGTAACCGGATCGTATAGAGATCATGCGTGTGTGACGTAGACGAAACTTACTCGCTACAATGTAGGTGTGTTGCGCCTCTGTGGTAGGACTGGAGTGTCCTGAACTATCTCCGTTCACTTCCACCACTGAACTGGACACCTGAGGATGATGTGATGAAAGTAAGATAGAAGTTTTTACGAAATATATTTAGTGCATATCTTCTAACGCAGACTGCAGTTAAAAGTAAAATGTAAATTAAAAAAACCAAACTTAAAGAAACATATTTTTTATTTAGGAAGATTTTTGCTAATATTTTGAATGGGGAATAATATTCTTCAGAACAAAACGCTTTTAATTTATTTTAGAAATTGAAAGGTTTTGAAGGTTATTGTATCCCATCCTACATTTAGTCCGATCACAATTTAAAAAACACAATCACAGATTTCAATAATGTACATTGTAATATTTGGCGGGTAGGTGTAGGTATTTACAGCTGTGAACCTCATCCGGCATAATACCTATAGTGAGAACTCGATGTTTTATTTTCAATGTACATTTTTAACACTAAACAGATTATCTACGCTGCTGCCTTAAGATGTTCAGATCTGGGGTATATTTGACCTCTTAAGATTAAAAAGGCGGATAAACGAGATTTTTAGAATAGAAACGATTTAACACAAAATAGAATAGAACACGTGGTCGTAAACTTGGTCGTAAAAAAGAAATATGTAGATATTGGACGTACGAAATTAATCGTAAGAGTTTCTTGAGGCGCTTATGCATTGCGACACTTCATGTCCTGGGTAGATTTAGTTTGTTCCCATTGTACTGAACAAGTTTTGCCGTAGACCTACTGGGATTTTATATCCCACTAGTTAGTCCTTCCCCGATTGGAAGAGGAAGGATGGCAACGCATCTGTACAGCGTCCTTGCAGATCTCTCGTCGGTGGCCATAACAACGGCTGCAACAGCTGGTTTATACTAGAGAGACGTACCTGTTGTATCGCGTGCTGCAGGTGTATCCCGTTGGAGATCTCCGGGATGACGATCAGCTCGCGGACAGCGCTGGGCGACGCGCCGCCCGCGCCCGCTCCCTGCGGATACACACGCCACGTTACCACGACGAATTCACATCATCATCGAAAACCTGATGACTATCACTACTGGACGAATGCCTAACCATAGCACGCCACAGGTTACGGTCACTAGCATATGCATACAGAGGTTTTATCATCAGCTAGATTAGAAGATATAGAGTGCCAGTGTCACGAGCTACACGTATACAGCGACTTCCCATCACCTTAACCAATTCGTCACACCGCTAAACCTCTCAAACGAGCTCAGTCACTCGGCATGCTTAGGTGTAAAACCCACAAAACAGCAAAGTACAGCATTCAAATCGGCTAGGGTTAACTAACAGAAAATTCGATTTACATGATAGTAATTTGGCCATTGGCCTGCTCATTGCAGGCAAATTGACAAAAAAGTAAAGTTTAATCTCTAAGCATTATCGTAATTGCAACCTCCGTCAAAAAAAATCTAACTCTCCGTTTTGTTGTCGAATGCGAGTATGAAGAATCCAGGTGAAGTATGGGTATGAAGTATGAAAAGAAAAAAAAAAAGAAAGGTGAAGTATGGGGGGTGGCAGCCCCACAAAGCTATAAGATCATTTTTGTACCCATACAAGGTGGAGACCCGAATTACAGCAGGGCTTGAAGTGACCGGCTCTCTTGGCGTTCAATGAATATTTGATTTCTGTATTGTATCCAAATGTAGTTGGCACTACCAGGGTAACCTCGCTTACCAACACCGGCGTGAAGTGACAGCGTAATAAAAAGAAAATATCATTGCAAACAACTTGCCCTGCCCTGATCTTAATAAAACCTTTATATCTATGTTTATCTACAGTGCAAAATTGTCAATGATAAAAATAAATCTCTAGGATTATGTTTACGTAAGTACTTAACGATTCTTCATTAAGATTTTTACAATTGACTCTGTAGTCTACCTAATTATAAGAAAAGAAAATGAAAAATGCACTGATACTAAAAGCATACAAATCAGACAAAAACGAACACTAGGTAAAGAAAAGCAGTCAAAAATTATAGGAATGCTCCAATAAGCACTAAATTATATACTAGGTGAATATAAGTCAAAACTACAACCTGAATTATCTATAAAAGATAAAACAAAAATATTTCATAGCCAAGTAAAACTAATGGTGGTATCTGAAAAGATATTCCTAAAAAGCAATGAAATGATCTCGTCAATTCAACAACAAAAAGATAAAAAATGGCGTGCTTTAATGAAACCATGATGCATGTGAAACTTTTATATTTAAATTAAATGCATATAATCAATATACAGACTATGAGGTCAACTGAGGCGAGCTACAAATGTACCCATCTGCTACACCAACGTAACCTTCGCTGTCGTAGCAGATGTCAGATGACCAAAAGATGCAAGATACAAAAAGTTTCACTATAAAAAAAATGTAGAAGCTTTAGACAAACATGAGTAGTAGTGGAAACTAAACTGTTGATAGTAGAGTGACCTGAGCGGGCGCTGCCAGACGCGCCGCCATTTCGGGGGACGCGAGGGGAGTGGACTCAACCAGCACCTCGTCTCCGTCGCAATCAAAACCTGCAACATACAAGATCAGTCATCAGATCAGTGGCAACACTATATTGAAGAGAATACTTTTTTAATTTCTACCAGAGGGGAACTAGTGTAAGCTTGTTGGTTATGTACTGTTTTATATCACTGTTATATACTGTCATACTCTAGCTTTTGTTCCCCTAAAAATAAAATTTAAAAAAAAATTGCCACATGGATGCCACAGGATGTGGAAAAATATTATGAGATAGCATCAGCAACATGTACAGGAAAGTGGATATATCCTAACTCAATGATACAGCATGCTTGATAATTTTAAATTTTCACTTCCAATCAGACCTTATGCCTGCTTGTTGCTTTTTGATGAAATGACGAGCGGGCGGGGCTCTCCCAACATAAGGAGGCTGGACTAGTGATTGATAAAAGAGGGCCTTGTCATATGTGTTCACTATACACAGCAGTATCTGTTAATACATATTTCAAATTATCACTCATAAATGTGAAATGGCAAAACACTAATGTTATAAAGAAAAATAATAATTGGGTATATTTTGTAAAAAAAACTGACAGGAATATGTTGACAGCCATCAAGACAACAGGACATATACACACGTGTTGTGTGTCTATACAAACACAAGTCATAAAGACTATAGCAATAACAAAATTTCAGATCTTCATTTTTGTATCTTTTTACATTGGATTAAAGGTCTCAAAATGCTTTAAAATTAATGCTCTCTGCAAAATATTTAATTCGTAAAATTTAACTTGAAAAAAGACAGTTGAAACAGAACAAAAAAACACAAAGCACCTAACAATCTGTGATTGAACATGCTGCACCATGAGTCCGATTGATATACTAGTCCGGTATTAGAAAAATAGAAAGATATAGAACTTAGGACAATAATTGCAGTTATTGCAAATACCTTACACTAGCTGTGAAACAGTTTGATACTGACTGCATATTGTAGTAAAAATAGATATATGAATTAATTTTGATTTATCGTTGTATTGGATAATAAAAGCAAATATTTTTTTTATTCCATGTACAATTTACTCTGTGGGAACCTCTTTAGTAGGTATTAACAATCTAATAGGGATAGAAACTTAATACTCCTCATCATAACCCTCCTTAGTAAGAGTACTTATAATTATTTTAATTAATTAATCAAACAAACATTCTGCCTGACTTTTATAAACTAATTTAAAATATACCTAACTATAGACAATATAACAAAGATAGCAACAAAAAATTATAATTTAACGTCATTAATATACAACAAATAGATTATAAATGTAATTTTAACACAAGCTACAAAAAATAAATAGATAATACATAAGTAATATCTTTTATTGCACTCATCAATTATTGTAATTGCTTATAAAATAATGCTATAATGTATAAGAATGTACAATTCAGTGACCTAATAGATTAAATTTCAATAGAATTGTATTATTTAAAAGATAAAATATACTTTTTGCCCTTGACAATAGGTTTACAATAAAAATAAAATATATAGGAGAAATAGATCACTTATATACATAAGACATTTTACTGTATTTAAATGAAAACTGTATATTAATTATAAACTAATGTACAGTTATTTAAAAAAAATTAAAATATAAACTAATACATAGTACTTATATAGACTTAATATATGAATTATAAAACTATTATTTCATTTATTATGTGTATTTAATATATAAAATACTATACATAAATACACATTAAAAGTTAATAAAAGTTTCATAATTAATTGTCAGCATCCTTGCATAACGCTGTCCCAGCGATAGAGATGTTATTGATCTGTTTCGAGCTCTGAGCCGAGTGTCTGGGGAGTGTATCCAGGCAACAACATCCCTCCTCACCTTCACCAATCACATCATTTAATACTCACTCTCCAGATAAAACACATTCTCAAAACCCAACTCGGACATTTTATTGTTTTGAACACAATCACTTCAATACACGGTTGAACATTATCAATACTGCTGCCAATATACAGCTTATTGATCAAACAACTGTTACTAAGGCATAGTAGATTATGTTGCTTGCTTGTTTGTGAGGTGCTTTAGTTTTGTGATAGTTGTAGTGGGGGACTGCAGGTGTGTCACGGTCCGTTGATACCACCTGCCAATGGTGTTATGCATGGATGCACTATACTGAACATTTGTTGTTATCATACTGCTTGCATACCCATACAGTTTAAATTTTTACATATGATGTAAAAGTGCTAGTGTATTTGTTTTAATGTTTATTGTTTATAGATTATTCTATTTGTTTATTTTTGTGTTGGTTATTCTATAACCTTGTGAATATGTTTAAATGGTTACAACTAAATGCATAGCTGAACATTGGACTATTTCTGAAAATATTATATTATAAATATTCTGTAAATAATATGATGATAATATATGGCTTTGACATTTATTTTAAAATTATTTGCAGGGAAGATATGCGGTTATACTTGTCCCTCCTGGGTTACAGTCCGTGCCTGGTACAGACCGTGAGCAACCCTCTTGTTATGAATACGTATTACAAATTTAGAAACAATTTAATGGAGTTTTCGGGATAATCATTGGGGGAGAAAGGGTAGTTGACAGTCCCTTCTCATTGGGTCGTAACATTTGTAAACGTGTACAATTATTTGTATTCGTAATACATAAAAGGGTGTTTTCATGAACCTAGAATTTCTTAAAACGTACCTGCCAGCCATACCACTTTGACAATATCACATCACATACAACGAATTATATTTAAAACTAAATCTTTTAAACAGTAATTGATTAATAATATACAAATTAATTAATATGTAATAACACAATAATCTAAAGTATTTTATATAACTCGTACAGTGTTGTTGTTCTGTAGCTAGGCCCGTTTCCTAGGCTACGGAGCCTCGATCTATTCTCAAAACTACATAAATTTTATTACCTGTAGATGGCGCTAAGAATCAAAAATATTTAAAATGTAAATTTTGTTATTTCGATTACAAAGCGAAAGAAAATGTCTTTCGTTCTTATAATATTGTGTTAATATTATAAAAGAAAGACCTTTAAAAAGTAGGTAGTTAGCACTTTTGTTTCTATTCTCATGTTATTGAGTACTAAAATCTGCATCGAAAGACTGCATGGCGTCTCTACCCTCAGTGTTAACACCTCATTATGATGTATCCTTTTTTATTGCATAATTCGTATCGCCTCGTTAGTACAGTAATATCTATCCTACGTAGTAACCAAATGTCTTTAGAACTACAGTATTTATATAGGCAGCAAATGAAAGCTAATAAAATATTGTGTCTAACTTCCATCCGATCTTTTGATTGCGTAGACTTAGTAACCGAGTTCCACGGAACGCGTCACAAATAAGGTTGAAAAAAGCGAGAGGCGTTAAATTAAACCACATATACTATAAGTGCCTACAGTTATCCGTATCCTATATTAAAATACTTTATCAAATATGTTAAATAGCAAAAAAATGTAATCATGCTTTGTACATTGCGGCTACAGCGAGCGGCAACCTCGCACGGGGTAAATGACCCCGACCGCTCATACTCGCGATCAGCTGAGGATACAGCGTGTACGAAGTGAGGAAAAAACTTTAAAAAATTCATGTGGCTATTAAAAAACTATTGCTCCGATTGATCTGATTTTCGTTGTGTAGCCTGGAAATGATACACTAAATTTGTGGTTTCATTTAACGCCTCCCGCTTTTATCAACCTTGTATATAAATTGAAATATGTTGATGGGTTACCCTCCTTCCCCCATCCCTCCAATAAGCCATTGACTACTTACAAACCGCACGTAACGCGACAGTACTGTCGCGTATTGTACTTGTATTGTATCCGACTTCCGACAAATGTTTATTTACTAAATATTATTTAAGGCACTGTTCAACCTCGATTTCACCCCCTTTTAGACAAAATTTAAAAAATCCACTGATAGTGGGTGCCAAAATAGGTACGTCTTAAAATCTGCTCCACAAGATTTCACGCATGTGTAATCACAATATTTCTAATAAAAATATTTTTTTAATATATTCCAGATTATAGTCTAATATTTGTTTAATAGTTTTGGGTGTGAAAGAATATTGAACATACATACAAACTTTCACATTTATAATATAAGTATGATAATTATCTACAAGAAGTAATAAAAAGGAAATACTCTGTATGTCCATAATATCGTAGATGTACACGGACAACGGCCGGCCTGGCCCTGAATGGGTGCTTATTTCTTCTGCCTTGCTCATGCTTCTTCAGAAGTAACTTCCACTGCCTACTTTAATTGACGAACGAATTACTAGTGTTAAAGTACTTGGTATCACCTTGGTAATTAACTTTATTTATTCTGAATAAAATGAATATTTGATGGACATTTATTTTTTACGTCAAAATTGATTGCATGGCCAGCTATTTAGGACGTAATCATAAATTCCCATCATTGAAAAAAGTATGAACATAGAATACTTTTTTTAGCACGTGTTACAAGGCTTACATGAGCTCAGGGTAAAGTGATATCGCTGTAAGATATATCGTATGTGCTGTCGCGTTTTGTGCGGTGTGTAAGTAGCCCATGGAGGTGGGAGGAGAAAGGAGGACGGCGCATCTGCATAGCCTATATGGGCATGTCTATGGGCGTCGATATTCATGAAAATGGCTCGTTTGCCCCCTATACCATAAATAAATACAAAAAACCTATCACACAAAGGAATCTCGCAATTATCTTGACTTGGTAGAGCAATTCGTCGTCATTCTATAGCATGTACTTAAATATTAAGAATGTCATATTATTATTAATAAATAGATTTCTTTAATTTTAATATACAATGTCAAACGTTTAAAGTAGGTACCTATGTTCAATAGTAAAAAGCGCAAATAAACAGCAGTTGTAAGTTGCAACTTGCAGTTGAACTAATGTTAGGATACATGTGTGATGTGACTGTGAGACATATAAACGGCATCGCCGGTTTGCTAAGCTGCAATCCATTCGCGCATGCTCGCATGAGGTGCTGCTATACTATATTTCAGTCTCCAAAATAAGGAGAAATTATAAGTAAATACACCCTTTAGCCTAATAAATTACAATAGGTAGTAGTGTAATTTATTAGGCTAAAGGGTATAACTTGCTCCCATAATGACATTACCTTCAGGTGATATGCAAATGTGTTGCCCTGCTTTCCCTCACACAAACGCATAAAATGAGTATCCTTGCATTTGCGTAGGTTGGGTAGATTTGGGCACAACGCAGTAATTTAGCTTTAGTTCTGCTCTGCTCTCTACATAAAGTTTTTATGTTCGTTCATGGAATATGCGCTCAGAAAACTTAATACCTAATAGTTATTATAATTATTATTGTGCTATTGAGTCATCAATACAAACTTTTTGTGCATCTTTATTATTATTTAATACACCTAAAATATTTTATTTTTATAATTTAAGTAACATAACATAAAAAACGTAAATAAAACGAAATAACAATTTTAATAACCGCTATGACTGCAGACCGTTTCTATAGGGAACGTGCATGAAACTTAGAGGCAGCACTTTCGCCACCCTAATGATCATTTTAGGAATCAAGTGCTAGCAAAACACTAAGCAAGATAACAATGACAAGTTGACATAATATGTCATATCATACGTAAAAACAAACATTTGCTAGAATTCGGTTCACATTTCAGCCACTTGTTAGCGTGGCAGTCTAGAAATTTATTCCCTATTGTAGTTTAACAGGGAATGTGCACGAAACATAAAGGCAGCACTTTCGCCACCCTAGTGATCGTTTTAGGAATCAAGTGCTCGCAAAACTCTAAGCAAAAGACAATGACAGTGACATGTTGACATAATCATATCCTAAGTACAAACGAAAATTTGTTAGCATTCGGTTCACATTTCAGCCACTAGTTAGCGTGGCAGTCTAAAAAGTAAAAGGTTGATCCCTATTATAGCATAAATACGCCTTAAACAGAGAGAGAGAGAGAGAGTTTTCTTAGCATTAGTAGTCTTTGGCAATATTTAATTTATAGAATCCAGCAATTAATCAATTTTGGATTTCTATAAATTAATTATCGTGTCGCAAAAGTATCCACTTTAGTTGCAAGCTGATTCTTAAAATCATGTTATGGATTGGAAGGATACTACTGGTAACTCTGCACTCTGCAGTCTGATCTGAAATGTCAATGTCACAGTCACTTTGTTAATGATCTCTATGTTGTCATTTGTTGTTAAAAATAATAAATATTTAAAACCTCCAAAAATTATTAACACGCTATTGAACTAATTTAAGTATTTATATTCCTGTTTTAATCTTACACCTTTACACAAAAAAATTGTCCCTTGCTTTTGACGGCTACAAAATGAATATAACAATAAAACAGCTGAAGGGAGGCGAATGCAAGCTAGATGTATGTAAATACCATGTTTTAATTATTCCAATACAGTTCGTCTCACTAAAATTTACCACTTCAATATTCCCCTCGTACCTATGTCTATCCTAGGACAGGCCTTAATGTTGCATCTGGCTGTAACCATTTTTACCTTTAAGTGAAAGTCCTAATAAAAATGTTCAGACTTTCCATAGACTGCACTAGTAAAAAGATGTGAAAACTATAAACTTTTTAATAGGCTACAATAAACAGTAATTTTTAAATGACATAGTATGGTCAAGATAATTTTAAATAAATGTCTATTAAATACTTAATATAGATGCTCAGATAGATATTTCGAAAATATTATTTAACCGTGTTGACTGTTTAAATAGTTCTGATATAGTTTAAATGATAAAATTTTACAAAATCAACAAAAAGAGGTTAATTGTTTCCTTTTTTACCTGACTTTACATAATTCGTATAATCCAAAATTGTTATAACTTTTTCAGGTGGAATCAGATACAAAAATTTTCGACATAAAAAAAATTATATACACTAAACTAGCAATACCCGTTCAGGAACAGAAATTAGTGCTCATGGGCAGAACACTCACAGATGAACAAACAATATCGTCATATCCACAAATAAAGGATGGAACAAAATTGAATCTTGTTGTAAAAAAGCCGGAAAGTCTGTTCATTTCATCCATCAAATATTTCAAGCAATGTGGCATGAAGGAACAGGAGGCAAAAATAGCAGCACAGAACTTTATAAGCATTGTAGAAGATAAATTTAAAAAGTTATCATGGGATGACATTGAACAGATGTCTCTGAATTGCCTGATTGATGAGAGTGGAGAGAAACTCCCTGGAGCCGAGGAGCCAGAACCAGAATGTAATGATACATTTGGGCTGTAACTTCTGACACATTGGTACTATTAGGTAAGATACTTACAAACTTACCGCACTTAACTTGTTCTAACAAATAGAATAATGTCATAAATTTCAAGATGTTTGTGAGTCTTGGGATGCCCTATAATGAGATTGGGCAAAGTGGGGCAGTAAGTCTATATTAACATAAAAATTTTCACAATAACTTCTCATTGTTGATATAAATAGTTGTGTAGTCAGTGAGCTTAGTGGCTCTTCCATGCCTCATTTAAATAAAACACAAATTAGAAAGGTTTGTCAATCCTTTACTAGGTTATAAAATTTATGAATTTTTATTTTTTTAAGTTATAGTATATTGTAACGAGTTCTTATAATCACTCTTAGTTTCAATTATTTATATTTGGTCTCCTTATACCAATTAACTCTTATCAGACCCTTCCTGTCCGACCGAGGTATGGCATTTTAATGAAATAAAATTTCTGGCTTCATTAATTTCTAAATGTTGTTGTAAGTGTTAATTCTGCTGTTAAAATAATAAAAAATAAAGTAGACAAAAAATGATCTAGTTTTATTAGTACTTTATCCTTATTACTTAAATGGCACATTAATACGAACATAATGTATGGCACTACCAGCTTTCCTGCATTAAGGTGCTTACATAGAGAAACAGGTTATTGGTATTGACAAAACCTGTACCTTGTCGATACTGGTAATATTACAATGTTACGATGTTAACCATGCCATTACAATATTACTACTGTACTACTACTGATATTGGTAGTGACTACTGGTACTGACCCGTACAGGTTTTGTCGGTATCGGTAAAATGTTTCTCTATGTAAGCACCCTTACAGTCTAAATGGGATGACCTGCATCCTACACCATGGAAAGGTCCCACATGCTTGCACAATATCACCATTAAGTCGCAGCTATTTGTGAGTTGTTGAGTTTGGTTAGTAAGTTTCAATGGCCTATGGAGTGAGAATGATGAAGGAGGGCAATGCATCTGAATAAAACTACACACTATAAAAAAATAATAGGTTTTACTGGACTGGTTATTTCCTCCACATCAAATCCTATGTAAACTCCTTCAATAGGAGGGTCGACAATACATAGACAAATGTTCCAAGACCTAGGGGTAGTGAGGCTCCACTCTTCACTCTGGGCCTAAAATTAAAAAGGGGCCTGTTAATCTCCATGCTGGTGTGAGTTGAAAGCTAGTAGTGAAAAGATGCAGCTTTGGATTGAGTTCTGACAGTACTAGTTCTATGCGACTCGAGTCATGTTTTTACTCAAGTCAGTTTATCAAAGTCGTACTCGAGTGAAAAAAAATCCAACTCGAGTCACCGAGTGAACTCGGCGTACGGTGTTGACCGAGTTCACATTTTTGCTCAATTGACTTTTTTACTCAAGTACAACTCGAGTGAGGGAACAATGTTACTCGAGTGACTAGAGTCGCATCACTAGTTCCAGGCTCTAGGAGGCCTTGGAGTTGAAAAGGGGGCCCTTTTATGGGTACAAAAATGATCTTAAGACTCTTAAAGCCTTACGGGGCCTGTGGCTGCAGACCGCACCTGAATCCGGGGCTGAATGGACATTTCAGTATTTTTAGAAAATGAATATGATCATCACACTCAGATGCACATTATATTAAAATAATAAAAAAGACAATACAATTTTTAAAAGTTTATTTGACACCTAACTTTGAAAAACATTTCGATGGCAAGTTTTATTATATTTACATTAAGTCTTTATTTGCTACTAGGATTAAATGCAATATCAATTTGTGAGAATAGTCAAAAACGTTGTACAAAACTAACAGTAATCACACGTTTTTATAACTAAAATTCGTTAAATTATCCTAAGAGCTTGAGATATTGGTTTTATCACTTCATTTCTATTCTATTATTACAAATATCAAAGTCTATTTACACAAATGTTATTTACAAAATTAAACTGGCTATAAAATTAAAACTAGCACAGATTAAAAATACTTGTAGTTATTGAGTAAAAAAAATTAATTTATTTTAAATGAAAGTTATCAATGGACAGGCACTTTACATTAGACAACCATGTATAAACCTTTCTATCACAACCATACACTGAGCCATTACCTGTTTCCGAATGAGTCTAAACACTAAGAAAACTGAACTAGAAACATTTCACAGTTAATTTGTATGTACATTTGTCACTGAGCTCGACACCCATTCATCTGAAAACAACAAAAATAAAATCATATACATCTTAAACCCTCAAAATACTAGAATGTCTTTTGATATCTTTTAAAATGTGTACCTAACAGTTAATGCAGTCAGTATTACAAAGTTAATGTTATGCCATAATGTTACCCATATCTGAGATTTTAAACATACTAATTATGTAGTATTTTAAAGGAGTAACTGCTAAATTATAATGATAGATGAGAAAATACCAGGTATCTTCTATTGTCCCAACTGTCTCAATGGATTCAATAGGTCATTAAATCAATGGTACTACGTCTACATGTGACAAAATGTGGATCAAATTTCTGATGGATCATATGCTGTCCCCATTCGCATTATTGACCACAAAGGTGAATTAGGATGTTTTGATTTCATTTTAATTCTTAGTGGTTTGAAATAAAGATTTATCTATGTTACAACACACCTTAATGCCAGTTCTTACTGCCTATCCACTATCCAGGCAGTAAGAAACGAGACCACATACTGTGTCTCTTACATTCACCTGCGCTATTTATTTATATATCTACAAAAATGCAGTCTGCCCAGAGAAGTGACAACTATCGAGTAACAACTTGTATTTACACGCTTACAGAGCGGCTACTCGCTACGAGTTACCGTAGCTCCACTTTCCCCTACCACCAGTACTTCTTTTTTTTAATATATAATATAAGAGGGCAAACGAGCAGTCTGAGCCATATTCATAACCACCGCGACGCACATAGACATCCGCATAGAGTTTGATGAGATGCATAGCCTTACTCCTCCCACCTCCTTGTGTGCCACCGGCTACCTATACACCGCACGAAACGCGACGGTGTCGTGTTAGCGAGAGGTAGGCACTTCCAGTCGTGCCGGCCGATTCGGCTACATACATGCAGCGCGGCATCTTACAAAACTTTCTCTTTTATCACACTCAAAACCACTCACCTCCAATTAGTCTGGAGTGTCGGACTCAGTCGTAGTCACCGTCCCCGGACTCGGACTCAGTCATAGTCACTTCTCCAGTCTCGGACTCGGACTCGGACTCAGAGTCGGACGTGTCCGGGTGGTTCTTGGTTATCTCGATGCAGTTGTGAACGTCCGTTAGTCTTTTCAGCGATTTACCTGCACATACATTTTGAAATGCCATATTAATGCTTTGACTTATCAAAGAAAGTTCTTATTTATTATATATATACAGGGTTATTTTTTGGTCACCGGCCAAAGGTTTAGGTTTGGTTCAGAATCAATAAAACATTCGATTTATGAAATAAATAATACTAAAAAAATAATTACATAAACTTGCGACAAAATAAGAAGCCCGTTTTGACAGCTGCCAAAATATGTTGTGTAGGAAGGTGAAAAAATAATCGTTTACTTTTACGACCAATTATTGAGACATCGATTTAAAATAATTACATGCATGTGTTTTTAATATTATAAAATATATCCTATCTTACAGGTATGGTAGGACCTATAACCATAGATCTATGCTACATAGAGCTATACTAATTTGGTGTGATTATCTCATTTATATATAAATCTACAAATGTGTTATTATTATCGTTCTCATTTGGAATATATCAGTTTAACGCCGATTAAACCATGAAATTACGGACTTTCAAATCTAAGTAAATCATAATGGATTTATTGCAATAAGCATTATATTATTATTATATTTTGACTCCTGGCCTTTAACTAAATCATATTTTATAGTATCAAAATATCCTTATTGAATATCTAAATAAAGCTAAAACATAAAATATTTAGCATTATCTACAGTTTAATAATACATTTATTTATATTTACTTATTTTTGTGTATTATAATATAATGTTGTTTGTAAAAAAGTTCGATTATCTTAACAATCGATTTAATTCGGTATAAAAATGGTTTTACAACGGTAACAGCACTGAATCTGACAATGCACAAGTATGACATTGTAATGCCGTTTTGCGTAATATTATTCAACGATTCATTACTTTTTCAGACATTTTCTTAAATATAAATTTAAACTTGATTCTTCCGAATGATACTTGTTGTTATAGTATTGAATGAAATATTAATTAATTAGGATTTCGAATTGAATTTTTCGTAACGTTCATAAAAAGTTATCACAACTTATAAAGTGTGAAACGTCAAAACGGGCTTCTTATTTTGTCCCAAGTATAGATACAATTTTATTACTTTGTCCCATGTTGTAAAACATATTTGTTGGTCACCACGTCCATCACACTCGCGACTGACGGTAGGCTGACGTCACTGACCTTGAAGTCAATACGTTTCGTGTAAAAACAAGAAATCTAAGAAAAAAAATGTATTTTTTAAGGACCATTTCAAAATCTTTATTTAATTACAATTAGACGATAAAAGTTAAAACAGACCCTCGGAATGATGTCTACTTCCTTATTTTAATTTGGCCGGTGACCAAAAAATAACCCTGTATAGGTATATATATATATATATGAATAACCGAATATCTTAGTTATATGAATGTTAAATGTATCAAGGCGTCAATAACACCATCTCTAAAGACAAAGTGTCGCATTTTTATAGTACCTATAATGGGGCACGCAGTAGGAGCCTTTAGCTTTACCTACCTTCTTCTTCGTCGTTACCGTCCTCCTTGACCTTACAAACAAGATAGCAATGTCACAGAGAGAGACCTCAACCCTCTCGTAAAAGCGTACGGGAATTGGAACAGAAGTGGCCTTGGACTTTGTGCCCTTACAATATACTTATTCAAATAAAAGTCCTGAGTCCCTGATATGATACTGGCAACTGACCTACCTCAACGTTCTTTTAATATATTTTTCACTTACCCTTCCATCTAACATCATTTACCTGTCCATCAAACATCATTTACCTGTCCATAAAAACATCATGTACCTGTCCATAAATCATCATTTACCTGTCCATCATACATCATTTATCTTGTCATCAAACATCATTTACCTGCTCATCTATATGATTTACCTGTCAACGTAGTTAGCAACCTGTTCTCGTTGCCGGGCGGCATATTGATGGGGCCCAGCTTCTTAGCCAGCTCGCGCGCGCGGTCCGCGCCCGGGACTGAAACAGACATACCATCCGATATCAGTATCCGGTACTGGGATTAGACGCGACTTGGGACCACTGATCTCATACAGGGTGCTAAGACAAGCAAAGCAAAAAGGTCAAGGTCCCCACCCCC
>LUGF01024042.1:66147-93284 GCA_001625245.1 Calycopis cecrops
CCGCCGCTGACGTCACGGCACGCGTCGCACGAGCCTCGCTCCTCCTCGCTAGCCCACAGCCACATCGCGCACAACTGAACAGAAAATTATTTTAACGGACCTATGGCGCTATAGGGGAGGTCTTTGCCTAGACGTCTTCCCGCTCATGATGATGATATAATATCGTCAATTAAAATAGAAGAGATGGGAACAGACCCAACTCGTAACAATCGGACGCAAAATTAAATTCACATATAGTTTTGTATAAAAAAATATATTGCGAATTATGAAAAGTCGTAGTACAAATGTTGTTGTAAAAGATGTATCTAGGTGATATCTAGTTTTCAAAGCTTGCCGGTGTATTATCAATAGCCCTGCATACAGGAAGAATCAACGTACCCCGGACAAACATCCGCTGGAGTGACACACGTCGATCACATGGCATCCCCAGTCAAAGCAGTAGATGAAATTCTTCCGACTGAGCCGACACAACCGCCCGCACACCTCGTTGCATAATAGGTCCGTGTCTAGCGAGCGCTGCGTCGCTCGGAGCGAGCGACCCGGAGCGGGCGCAGCTGCCGTCGCTCGCTCCCACGCGCTCGCTCCGACAACTTGTAGCGCCGCCCCCCGCGCGCCCTGCCCGCTGAGCGGTAGCGCCACGTGGTAGCCGGACATGCAGTCGTCTGTACATAAAAATGTCACTATGATATACAGTATGTAACAAAAACCCTGGTGTTCCTATCAGGGGCATAATTAGAATCGATGTTCAATTGTAAAAAATGCATATATTTAGTACTACTGTTCATCTTAAAAAATATGAAATAAATATAAAATCATTACAATATTATAGTATTAATCGTAAAATATAATGTTCTGTACCCTTGCGTTCCGTGAAGCCAGAGCCGATGTAGCGCCTTATCAATGGCGGACAAGCGTCTAAAAGCTAGTAATAAATACTAACTTTTTGCCGCAGCTTCGGTAAGTATCCTATGTCCTTTCTAATACCTCTAAGAATACAGAAGCCTTTCGTCCCTCAGCACAAGGTTGTGCCAAGCTGCGTGCATGAATGCATCCGAATTGGGACGGCACGACCTGTCGCTTAAACCGGTGTAATGTGACAGTTAAGATGTTTCGTGCTATGTGTAAGTGGACGGCCTCCGAAGGTAGGAGGAGGAAGAAGGGAAACGTATGTGTATATTCTTTATGCGGATGACTATAGGTCTCGGTAGTCATAAAATGGCTCCGACTGTTCGTTTGTCCCTTTGTAATATATTAAAAAAAAATGCACTCCAAAACTAAAAAAACTCACCCTCAGAATCGGTAATGACGGAGGTGATCTCGTCGTCGCTCTCGACGAAGTAGCGCGTAAAGTATTTACTGCACTTGGAGTTGCCGGAGTGTACCAGGTACGGATCCTGCGGACTGACGGTGCAATCGGACAACGTCTTTGACGTATTATCATGTACCGACACAGTCTTTAACGACCCATCGTCCAACATCTCCATTACTCTGTACTCGGACTCACTATTCCTATCAGACTCCAAGGAAGAGAGACTGGTATTCTTCAGGTCTGAAGACGGCGACGATGGTCTGCTAATCTGATTGTGCGCCCTTAAAACCACACTTTCGATAGGAGGTGACTTCGCCCTTCGCGATTTACTCGTCGACCCAGTGAAGTACTTCCTATTACTTCTAAGAACTCTGAAAGGTACAATGTTCTCGTTGTTATCTTCGGAGAATTCGTACTTCTTATCCGCAAGACGACGCTTCCGAAACATGCTCAGTTTCTCGCATTTCGTTTCCGCCTCCTCGACGAATTCGTAAGCCTTCTCTGCTATAGTTCTGTGTGTTTCGTTGAATCTAGACATGCTTTCTGCTGGCCTCCGCCTGGGAGATCTTAATGGGGGGCTGATTAGCGTGCGTATCGATGGAGACGGGCCCTCCCATTCCTCAATAAGGTTGTGCGATATGGAAGACGCTTGGATGCACAACTCCTGTCCCATTACGTCCGGCATATGCACAGGCCTCGACATCTGGTACGGTTCCACTTCTAAATCCGAGAAATCCGCCAGAATGTTCTGTACAACATTGTTCTGGTATTTCGGAGACTGGAACGGCGCCGACACGTCAGAAGCGGGAGTGCTAGGGTTTGTGTATATTGAATTCGTCTCTTCCTTGTCCATACATTTGTCGTCTGTGGTTTCGTTTTTATCTTGATCAGATTTGACTATATCTATTTCTAATATATGTATAAAATCTGTGTATATAATTATTTGATTCGAGTAAGCCAGTTGTACAACCGGTTCGTACATACTAGAGTCGGACGTACAGAAGAATTTTGTGTGGATAGCGAAACTGTGCTCCAAGCATCGCTTACCCAGACTTAAATCATCTGAAAAAAGGACTTCGTTAAAGATACTACGAATGTTCTGTGAATAATTTATATGATTTGATACTACCTTCATCCTTAGAAATAGCTGAGCAATTTTTACATCCTAATCTTGGTACACCCACAACACTGAGGTAGGATCGGTCCGAACACGAGTCTCTGGAACAACAATAACAATAGTTACTCTTTATACTATGTTTATTATAGGTAAATATACCTACAGGTGAACGCAAAGTTAGGGGCCATCCATAAAGTACGTCACACTAATGTCTTGATTTTTTGACCCCTCCCCACCCCTTGTCACAGTTGGTCACATTTGTGAGAGTCTAAAGTCTGTGTGTGACACACACACAGACTTTAGAACATCGAGGTGGTGGCGGTGGAACTTGGAATTCTGCCGCGATGACGTAAAGTGGAACTCTGCTGCTGGTAATGTGCAGATCTTTACGCCAGATCCCTAAAGAGGTCGTCACGACTAACGTGTTTTTAGGAAGACAGCAATGCATGTGCAAGAAGCAAAACAAGTATAATAACATCTGTGGACTTTTACACACTACCTACGACACTAGGGTTAGCCTAGGTTAGTCTAGCCCCGTGCTAAGTACTGTAAAGACTTGTGTTACGGGTAGGTACTAGACAACGGAAATATATTTAATGTTTTATAAATTTAGGAAATGTTATTAATTTATGATTTTTATTATAGAAATACTAAGACAGAAAAAAATCCATGACCTAGGCGGGATTGGAACCCGCGACAACCGGCTCAACAACTGTAATTCGTCTACTAAATGTGTGTGAGCAACCGCTTATTTTAGGCGGTTGCTCACACACATTTAGTAGACGAATTACACTTGTAAGTTGATAATGATTTTTCCAATGATCTACATATAATTTACTAGTTTTCAGATTTATTCCTATATATGTGCTATAAGTTCTTACTTCTTGCCAAATTTCACAACTCCAGGTCAACGGGAAGTACCCGATAGGTTTTTGGTTTTCGACAAAGTACGTTTTCATACAAAATTTGTGCATTATTGGCTATAACTTTTTATTGCTTTAACTTAGAAGTGTGATTTTTGTCAACTTAAACGGCAGGCGTAAAGTTACAATAATTGAAAACCATGCATTACGTTTGGATTGTTTTCCCATTCATACGGAACCCTCGGTGTGCGAGTTGGACTCGCACTTGGCCGGTTTTTTTTAATTAATAAGTTATTTTTAATATACTCATCGTTTTAAAGATAATCTGTCTCTTATACAGGCTTATTTTTTGGTCACCGGCCAAATTTTAAAATAAGGAAGTAAACATAATTCCATGGGTGTGTTTTAAATTTTATCGCCTAATTATAATATTTTGTTAATAAAAATCGATTTGAAATGGTCCTTAAAAATACAGCGATCGTGGTTCATACGCGAAATGTATCGACTTCAAAGTCAGTGACGTCAGCCGAGCGACACTCGCAAGTCATATGCCACGCGGTGACCAAGAAATATGTTTATAACATTGGACAAAGTAATTTTAACTAATTATTATTTATTCTCTTTTATTTCATAAATCGAATGTATTACGTTTCACTTCCTGAACCAAACCTGAAAATTTGACCGGTGACCAAAAAAAAAAATATATATATATCTAATATATAAAATTCTGGTGTCACAGTATTCGTTGCCATACTCCTCCGAAACGGCTTGACCGATTCTCATGAAATTTTGTGAGCATATTGAGTAGGTCTGAGAATCGGCCAACATCTATTTTTCATCCCGATATTCCCACGGGATCGAAAGTTATGCGGGTGAACCCGCGGGGCGCAGCTAGTATATATGTATAATTCTCGTGTCACAATGTTAGTTACCATATTCCTCGGAAACGGCTCGACCGATTTTAATGAAATTTTATGTCCATATTGGAGTAGATCAGAGTCGGCCAATATCTATTTTTCATCTCGATACTTCCACTGGATCGAAACTTATGCGGGTGACACCGCGGAGTATACGTATAAATGCAAAACTGACTGGCACATACCTACCCCTAGATATTTGTAATTTGGTACAGGGGTTCTTTAATTGGTGTAAGTAAGCGCTAAAAAAGGATTTTTAGAAATTCAACCCCTTAGGGGGTGAAATACGCATGTGTAGTTTACACAGAATTTTCTCATTTCTTATTTTTGACGCCCAACTAAGTGCACACGGGTACACATAGAGGTGGTTATACAGATGCGTTGCCCTCCTTCCTCCTCCTCCTTCCATGGGCCACCGGCTACTTACACGCCACACGAAACGCGTCAGCACTGCTGTCACTTTGCGCCGATTTCGTGTAAGCGTGACGACTGGAGCCGAATTGGACCTATTCGGCTACATGCACGCATGCAGTGTACCTCTTACTATTTTGGGTATCTATACAGGGTTAGTTTTTGGCCACCGGCCATATTTAAAAATAAGGAAATAAACATCATTTCAAATGTGTGTTTTAATTGTATCGTCTTATTTATAATATTTTGTTACATAAACATCGATTTGAAACGGTCCTTAATTATACCTACACGCATTAGCACCCGAAGAGTGTGTTGACCTCAACAGCTGATTGTGTGTTCGCGGCCTCCGCTCGCCGCGCCGCGGCTATGATCAATTACGTTATCCATACGGTATTTATTTTCTTACGGGACAAAAATATTTTTTATATTATTTTTCTTATTTGTTTTATTTCGTAAATCGAATGTATTATCGATTCTGAACCAAATCTGAAAATTTGGCCGGTGACCAAAAACTAACCCTGTATATATAAAACTCAAACGTGACATAGCCATTTATCAACGCACAGCCCAAACCACTGGACGAATCAAGCTGAAATTTGGCATCCAGGTAGATGTTACGACGTAGGCATCCGCTAAGAAAGGATTTTTAGAAATTCAACCCCTAAGGGGGTGAAATAGGGTGTTGAAATTTATATGGATTTCTTAGAAATTAGACGCGGGTGAAACCGCGGGGCACAGCTAGTTTTGATATATAATTCACAATACTCAACAGTCATTATCATAATGTTAATATATGATTACTGAACGATAATCGCAGTGACTGGCGTAAAAATAGAATGGCATGTCAGCAAAACGCCAAGTTGCATCACTGGTAGATATAATATGATATTAAGGCGTTTATAGTATTACGTAATAAAATTTCTGTACCTATTCATTATGCATTATATTATATATATAGTCTTTTGTCACATATAGCAGCGAAAACTGCGTCATTTTTATTCGGACCTGAACCTATGCTGTGGAAGGGAAGAGAAGTACTATGGGACCAGGGGTTAGGCTGGGAACCTGACCCCATTGCACGGTCCCATCGTGGAGTAAGGGACTGTCAAAGGCATGCCGGAGAGTCCCTAAGGAGGAAGAGTCTGGCCCTGTCACTGAGGTCAGCCTGTCGCCGGGGGGCCCTGTTGCTTTTAGATCCGGGGCCCTCCAATCAATGCGGCTGAAGGCACCCGAAGGGGTTTAGTCGGTAGGGGCGTACCACTACACGCCGAGCCCGACACAGGCCCGGGAGTCCCCGGTATCGTGCGTAAATGCATTCCTCTGCGTCAAAAAAAAAAAGGGAAGAGAAGTATACAGCTTAATCGATGCCATAAGTGGGGTTTAGTGACGTAAGGAGAACCTACCCACACTATGACAGCTATAATAGCTAATATAACTATTATTATCATTTCCGGAGGGTACGGCTGCGTTGGCGCCTTTGAATATAGATTACCTAATAAATAAAATAACATATATATTATATGGATGTATATGTATTTTATTCTACAGTATCTATAAAGGGGTAAACGATCAGTAGGGTTATTTGACGACTCCATGAGTACTGACGCTTATAAGCATCCGCATATGTTATACAGACCCGTTATCTTCTTTGCTAATTCCCCGTCCATGGGCCACCGGAAACCCACAGAGCACACGAAACGCAACAGCGTAACTGCCACTTTACGCCGGTGTCATGTGATTGAGCGGTATCTCCGCGGTCGTGTCGGCCAGTCGCTGCTGCAATATATGGCACTACCTCTTACACGTATGTCAATAACAACATGAATTTCAAATAAATCATAAATACTTACGCAATACCATACACTACTAATACTCCAGGATTGTGTTTCCACTGGGCCATGGAAATTGTCACTTTACTGTCAACACTGTCGTCTCCAAACAAAGGCACACTGTGTACAGGCTTTACCACACGACCCGGCACCCATGATAAGAAGTGAAGCCTGAAAGGGTGTTAAAAAAATTAGTTATTTAAGGAATTACATTTTGTTAGGATACCAAATTTCAATAGTTCATACGGTAGCTTTATATGAGATAATAACAAACATATATACATTACATACATTCGCATTTATAATATCAATAGGATCAGTGGACGTAAAAAGAAAAAATAAGAGCATGCTACATACAGTACAATATATAAAATATAGTAATATTCACATACAGCTTTTAATTATATGAATACGTTTGTAAATATTCAAATGGTTCTCTACATGAGTAAGCTGTTCAAGGTAAAGAAAATTTTCTTTCTTAATTTTTTTAATGTGCCTTAGTACCTAACAAAATAATATGAAAGGGTTTGATGTACCTATGCAGTTATGCACAGAAAATGAATATTATGATACTATCACAATTTAGAATTGTAGTTCAAAAAGGCCCAGAGTCTTCAACTTATATATTTTTTTTATTTATTTATTATCAACACAAAAGTTACAATATAAAATTTTATAATACATAATAGCATCAAAAAACCACTAAGGTTTAAAGTTGTGCTATACATTTACACAAGACATAACGATTGGTAACAATTTGGTCTTTAATTAATACAACATACATAATTATATATTATGATTTGTATGAGGATACATTTTCATAATATTTCATATCATATTATATTTATATTAATATTAGACTAGGCTTTAAAAATAGGAGCAATGTGATTCTATAAAATGTTTTTTCAACTTATGTTTTATATTATTACATGTAAGGTTGTATTAGATGTAAGGTATATTATAAGATGTACTTAGAGCATACACATATTTATTTATTTATTTACTTTAGGTATACCAACAGTATACACTACAATTATATTAAACCTGTGTTCGAAGGATATCCGATACATATCCAATGACTTTTTGTGATATATCAATACTTCCTGTTTTTAGTTGACATTGCCTGATCTAGAAGAAAATTTTATGTTTTGGTTTTATTTGTCTGATTTTAAGTAGGTACTTAGGCTACCTATATAAATAAACCATTAAAATATTTTAGTTCTTTTTGTCATTAGATTATTTTAATCATAAGATAACAACATGACTTTTACACAAAATAAACTTGTCAAACTTGATACATATCGGATATATATCATAAATATTCAATATTTTGCAACCATGCAATAAGCACACATTTACAACATTCCAGAAAATAAAATACTCATAGAAAAGCTGTATACAGCATTCCTAAATAACCTTTGAGTATTTAACCACTCATGCCACCTACAGGCTGTGCCAATAGTCCAATTCAGAGACACATAATGTTACAAGCTAGTGTGGAACATTATTTTTGTGTATGTGCATAATTATGTAGCTGAACTGCATAAGTGCTTAGTGGACTGCCATATCCCCCACTACAATACTACAATACTACTCTACACTACACTACAATATACTTACTTTTATTTTAAAGCTATTTATTTAAGCTAAGATTTATATGGAACTGGATTTTGGGAGGATAATGATAATAAAGTCTACTCAATCTTTGCCGCCCACTAACAAAAAAAAGCTACAAAATATTACAATAAATGCTATCTGGTGTATTTATAAATTAATTATTGTCATCAAAATAAAATGCCATTCTAATGAAAATAAGTTTAATTCATGTGACAAGTAATTGTGCTGATTTTTCTTCGCTAAAAACATGGTTAACTTTTTGTCAGCTGTAGTCCCTAGGTGGAGACTAGCGAGTGGAAAGAGCTGCAAGGACAAGGATCAAACTCTTAAATAACTAAATGGTGTGTGATGATCTCTGGAGAGGCGGAGCATATCTACTGTGCATATTTGCATACTCCTGGGAGTATGAGGACCACTAATTGGGTAACATTGTAATTGGAATATGTAGTAAAATGTATGTACTTACGTAAACTTAGAATAGTCCCTAAAATAAACTTGTGTATTGAAACTGTAAGTAAAACTAAGAAGAAATTGTCCACATTGTGAGAATCCCATAAATACGTGATGTCTTAAATATTGTATAGGGACAATGTCCATGAGACAGAAGCGTAATCGTGGTGGAATTTTGTCAAACACCTTGCGTTTTCCATTTGATCTTCTTGAAGTACTTCCAAAAACCTAAAAATATAACATAGATTAACCTCTCTTCGTGTCAACAAACATGGGAGCGCATGAATTTGAATATAAAAATGTTTATAGAAAAGGAATTGGTTTTGGCGTCCTAGAACTCCGCCTCTCAAAACGTGTTTTTTTGTTACAAAATTTTTAATATAAAATAAAGTAGCTTGTTGTTGCTTGTAACACATATAAAGTTTTACTATCTACAGTCTTATATCAGAATTAAAACATATATGATTGTGTTATTTTAATTCAACAAGAAGAAAAACAAAATACGATTAGATGTGAATTTTGCTATTGCATATAAATCATTACACATACCTCTCTATTAAATATTTTGTGTACTATATTGTTTTTTGAAACTGTATTATGACCATTGCTGTTGAAATTTGCTTTATTATAAGCATTTTGTAAAGAAAAATCAAAATTACTATCAGATTCTTCAGAAGAATCCATATTCGTTTGTTTGACAACGATTTTGACATAAATGGGACCTGAGTCCTGACACATTCCATTATTCCTCTTCTTCCTTTGTTTTAGGCTCAAGCTTTGTTGTCCAATACTTCGTGTTATTATTTGCAATAAATCACTAGAAATGATCTCTGTATATCTTTGTTGCTATAAATAATAGAAAGAAATTCATTAGAACCAATTTTTTCAAAGAATACTTTAGCGCTGTTAGATGAAACATTATGAGGTCGCTTCAGCAATATGCTACGATAGCAAAGTGAAGCTACGCTAACATTTTTTTTTATAGTACAGGGGGCAAACGAGCAGTCGGGTCACCGAGATGATGGTGTTTTCCGACGCCCACAGACATCGGCAACACCAGAGGTTTTGCAGTTGTGTTGCCGGCCTTTAAGATGAGAGTAGGCTCTTTTCTTGAAGATCCCTAAGTCATATTGGTCCGGAAATACCGAGGGAGGCAGCTGATTCCACAAAGAAGTAGTGAGCGGGATGAAGTTACGTTTAAAGCGCACAGTGGTGGACTTCGGAACATCTAGATGGTGCCGGTTGAATTTTGAATTTAGACGCGAAGTTCGATAGTGAAATTCAGCTGCAGGTATTAGTCCAATCAATTCCTCGGAACACTCCCCATAGAAAATACGGTAAAAGATGCACAGCGAACTAACATCTCTCCGTATAGCAAGTGTATCAAGCTTGCTGGAAAGAACTTGGTCGTCGACGATTCGAGTTGCGCGACGTTGGATGCGGTCAAATGGTATAAGCTGGTATTGAGGTGCGCCTGCCCAGGGATGACAACAGTACTCCATGTGGGGTCTAACCTGGGCTTTATATAGTTTCATACGGTGGGCCGGTGTGAAGTATGCCTTCGCACTACTCAGCACACCAAGCTTTTGCGATGCTAATTTAGCTTTCGCCTCCAAATGACCGCGGAACTGAACATCGCTCGAAATGTCGACGCCAAGTATTCCAATGCTAGCTGTATTCTTTAGGGGCGTGTTCTCAAAACGAGGAGAAACGACGAGGGGGGTCTTAAGACAGCCTTGGCGAGCGACCAGAACGCACGTGTTCCCGAGGGAAGGCGAACTAATCTCTCGCCAATTCTGCCAATATGCTCCGACTTTGCCTTAGCTATCACTCTTTTAAAGGACCTAGAAGCCGAGTTATACTCTTTTTTAACATGGCGCTATAAGTGAATGCTACTAAATATAGTTCATTGTTACTTGAATATTTCACTTCTATCGGCAGTCCTTAGGACTGCCAGTTGATTTTTTAATGCTCGTTTATAAATTAATTCAATGAAGAATTTATAGAATACACCAGAAAGAACCGAAGAAATTCTTTCTGAATGTTGTTCAAACTGCTAAGTTATTGAACATATTGTGGTTGTTGTGTATAGACTGGTACCAGGCAGCAAATAAATAACAACTCACTTGTTCACTTCGTATATTATAGCAAACATCGATAGTACATTGTTTAGTTCAGAAGGAAAGCGCGGAAGAAAGTCACAGAAGTAGAAAGTTCACAAGCACATAGCACAGAATGATAGCTCGAGAGTTTATAGCAATAAATTAGCATATAAGCGTAAGCATTAGCGATCGTGGCGGGCACACACGGAACGAGCGGTGACATGCGCGGGCGCGTAGATCTTAAGCAGACTGGGGCGCGCGGCGCTTAACAGTGATGAGTAATCACCCGGGTTAAAACCCACTAGCGGGTTAAAACTCAGTTATCACCCGTTTCATTCCGGTTATAACCCGTTTGGCCGGGTGAAAACAAAATATTTCAGATTTATTGAATAACTCGGCCATTTTTGATTGTACAGTAAAACGGTAAGGACAAAAATTGTAGGAAATTTGATTCTCTACAACTTTGGTCCTTATAATTTTTCTTCTAGGATCGATATTTTGGAAATTATATTTGAAAATATTTTGAAAATGATAATATTTTGAATTTGTCGCGTTTTTTCATGTTTAATTTCCAAAATATCGATCCTAGAAGTAAAATTGCAAGGAACAAATTTGTAGAGAATGGAATAAATGCAGGTTAAACCCCAGTTATCAGTTACCAACCGTTTCATACCACACACCACGTGCGGGGTGACAAAATTGGAGGGGAGAGGGGTGTAGCCTATTCGCCGCTATCCTTGTGCCCCTTCCCGGTACATATTCATCACTCTAGTTTACTTCGGTGGTTAGAGAATGCGCGTTTGAAATGATTTTTTTGTTTTTCTTGACGACCTGGAACTGTACTGATAAACCATAATACTATAGATAAATCAGCCCTGTTGGATGACAATTTCTGAACAATGATTGGACAATGTAAACTTATAATAAAACCTATTTCCGATACGATATTTCAATTAAAAGGAAGTGACCAAAACATTTATAAGCTGTTTTTGATATTAAAAATCTTAAAATCGACGTTATTGTTTTGTTCATAGATAATACAGTATACATGGGCACACTAAAAGTTTTGTACTTCTAGCTAATCGGAACTATTTGAATTTCGAATGTTATATACTTTTAAACGTTGCAACCTTCATAATAATAAAAAAACCATTGGCGGGAAATCATTTGTCAATTGTTTTTTATCACACATCAAAGTTCTACATACGCAACAAAAATGGAATTATGTCAAAAAGATTTTAGAGCGATGATTTTAAAAGCTCTCTCTCTCTCTGCAAGACTGTGCCGCTCGTCTTCAAAATGCTTTTAGGAGAGAAGCACCTTGTTTGAGCATCGTGAGATGATAGTTTGCTGAATTTGAGAGAGGTCAAGTTTCTTTACACGACGAATTTCGTGAAGGGCGGACTTCAACTGCCGTCAACTAAAATAATGTGGCTACTGTTAAGCGGTTAATTGAAAAAAACCCGCGGATTACCTATGATACAATTCGAGGACTATTGGGGATTGGTATGAGCCAAATTCAGCAAAATTTACACAAAGAATGAAAGTTAGGAAACTTTGTTGTCGTTGGATCCCTCGTGAACTGACAGCGGAGCAAAAGCGGGCTCGCATGGAATGGTGCTCACAGATGCTACTGAAGTACGACCACGGACATTATAATGCAGTTTAAGACATTGTCACAGGAGACGAAACGTGGATTTATTGTTTTGAATCCGAAGAAAATCAGAAATCTTGTGAACCTAGTTTGAAAATGAGTACAGGCCAACAAAAGTAAAGCAGGCGAGAAACGTTGGTAAAAAATAATCGCGTTTTTTTTTCTCAGCTACGGGTCCCATTTATACAATTCCACTTGGAGATCAAAAGAGTGTTAATGCCGATTGCCGAGTGGTATTCTACCATTTGTTTACCCAGGGTGTTAGAAAAAGTTCGCGAAAGACGACCCAAAAGCCGCGTTCTCCTACATCATGATACTTCTTCGCACACGGCCAACAAAACAGTCATTTTTAGCCTCCGAAAAAGTACGACTCGTAATCCATTCTGCGCATAGCCCTGCCCTAGCACCCTGTGATTTCTGTATTTTCCCCAAAATCAAAGATAACATGCACACACAAAACATGTCTTCAGATCTGTGGTCCTCCTCTTTAAAAAAATGGTTCGATCGTATGAAAAAATGTTTAAAATGTAAAGGAGAGTATTTTGAAATGCAATAAACATAAAATTTTGGTTATAACATGTTGTTTTTCAAGTTCCGCAAAACTTATAGTGTGACCTACGTATACTGAGAGTTTAGTTTACCGGATGTCACAATAATTGACAATAATATAAAAGATGAAGAAATATTAAGAAATGTCGACGAAAGAATTAAAATGTGCTTGAAACCGATTAACTTTGCAGCTTACTTATTAAATCCCTCAGTTTAAGGAACTGAACTCGACGAAAGTCAGAAGTCTACGCTATGGAGTTCATTTATGAAGTAGGACAATGTATCGGTTTAAATGCCAAACTTAGCATCGTATAGAGCACGAGAAAGTTTTTTTAGTCGAAGAAGTTTGTGAACAAATATTAACGAAGTAAGCGCATTAATCTGGTGGAAAGGAATATGTGGGTCTACTGCATGGAGCAAAGTAGCTATCCGTATTCTTACAGCTTAATTCTTGGTTTTTTTTTTCTCAAGTACTTCGGGGGATCACTGGGAGTGTAAATTCAAAAAGTAGACTGGATTTGATTCGAAAAAACGGGTTTTTTTTCTCTCCATAAAAACGATTTTTCTTAAATAACTCGGCCTTTTTTGATTATAATGTAAAATCGTGAGAATAAATATTGTAGGAAATTTGATTCTCTACAAGTTTAGTCTTTACAATTTTTCTTCTAGGATCGATATTTCGTAAATTAAATTTGAAAAAGCGACAAATTCAAAATATTTTATCATCTCGTTTATTTTCAACTTTACGGCATAAATGAAGAGGACTAAACTTGTAGAGTATCAAATTCTGAACAATTTTGATTCCCATCTTTTCCCCCCCAAAATAGATATTTTGGAAATAATACTTCAAAAACCCCACAAATTCAAAATATTATCATTATCAAAATATTTTCAAACATAATTTCCAAAATATCGATCTTAGAAAAAAATTGTAATGACCAAACTTGTAGAGAATCTTTGGAGACGTTTCATTTCTGGCCCGCATGATGTACATAAAGCTGTAGATCGGCAAAAAATTGACTATCACATTAAAAATACAAACACATTTGTATTTGATTTGGTCATTTGGTTCAAAAATAAAAACAATCTCATTAATTACGATCAAATGTTAGACGACGAACTGTCAAGTTGACGTAAGTACTCCAATGTATGGGTTTTAAACACTTCGTGAACCCAAAAACGAGGTAATTTTAAACAAAATTGTAAGTTGATTGCTGTTATGTATATTTTTAGAAACTTGCTCACAACTGTACATCATGGAGGCCAAATGTCCATACAAAAATGAAACGTCTCCCCATCACGGCGCCCGCCGGCGCATGCGATGCCGGTCCTGTAGTATTATAGTACTCTTTGGCCGGTCCTGCGAGTCATTGACGTCACCTATTGTTCGGGCACCGATGGAGGATTTCTGCATCACTTAGGGCGTCCGACACGACTGCCTTACGATTTTAATTACACAGGTGAGTATGAATGTTTTATTAATTTATTTTGTCTTTCAGGTGATTTAGTTAATGCAAGTGTGGTCGACAAAGGTAGGTATGCCACAAACATATTAAAAATATTGACGGTTAAAAGGTAAGCGAGAGAAGTAGGCCTAAGGAGGCCTAAGGAAGGTCTTATTTTTGTAAACTTGTATCTTGATACACTAATGGCAAAAAAAATACCAAAGGCTGCGCTGATGGAACATTTACGTGAGTTTGGGCATTTTCTGGGGCTACACCTCCAGAGCATTGTGATGGCATGTAAACAACACTTTTTCCCGCATTACTAAGGAAAACAAAATGAGTGTATAATTCCAACCCAAGGACGTTAAAAAAAAGGCGGACGGAGTGTCTTCATACAATAACTGAAACCCCAGAACAAGCTGACTTTGTACTATAGTATGCCGGAGACGTTGTCATGTTTGACAATTTTTAGAAAATACACGTAATTCGAGATGCCGTCGTATGTAATAAAAAGCTGTGGAAACAATAGTGTTTCACATAAAAAAAGCCAGGGGATCACTTTTCATAGGTAAGCAAGGAATATATCCAGCTTATTTCCGCAATTTTATTGTTTTCGTAAATGTTTTCCAAACAATTAATGTTGTCAGACAATTAACATTTTCATTTACCCTGAATTGGGCTAAATATTTTTTTACTATTATTGTTATGTTTTCGTTTTGTTTTCTTGTTTAATTTTTGTTCTTATATCTTGTGTATGGTAGTGTTAGTCTCACAAATAAAGCTATTTTTATTTATTTTATTTTTTATTTTATACATCTCGACCAAGCGATAAAAAACTACTTTGTTTGAATTTAGCGCTACGGTAGTATTAAACCATTAAACCACGTTAAATACCTGTCTATAACCGTTCTGGATGGTAAATAACAACAAATAAAAAATGTAAGTCAATAGAACTTCCAAAATATGTATTCAAATTATTTAAAAAGATGGGTAATTTTTCTTATGTCTAGTAACCCTTTACACGCGCAGACATAAATACATTGTCACAATTTTAATGCTTCAATATTTTCTAGGCAACATTCCGTCCGCCTTTTTTTTAACGTCCTTGTTCCAACCCTTAAACCTAATAAATTGACATCATGATGGCTGCTAAAATACATTATTTTATCATGACTTAGTGGGAAATGTTAACCAGTTGCGGATAAGAGGTAGAAACTGCATTACCCGAGGTAATGCAGTTAAGTGGAAGCGTAGACAGAGAATACAATAGACGAAGGCTTAGCGTGGCCACATGAGATAGCAGTACTGACATTGTTGACAGTGTTGACACTGAGTGTTGTCATTGTTGACATTGTGTTGAGTGTTGACATTAAAAGAAAAATTCCCTAAATTTAATTCTTTATTATTTTCTAGTAGTTTCAAAATTGTTCAATACGGGGTAAATATTATAATAATATTAAGTACACCCGATACTGCCTTACAAGTTGCCAGTTCTCCTGTAATAGGTCAGCTGGCAGAGATTCCTATTTGGGATAAGCTGTACCTTTGTACTCAAAGTTTTGGATGTCTTTTTTTTACATATAAGTGTATTAAGTGTACAAGAATATATTAAATAAATAAATAATTAAAAGATCTTTTTTAAATAAAAAGATTTATGATAAAAATATTTCATTTATTGCCCCATAAATAAAACCAATTTTTATGCATATTTCGTATTTTTACTACAGGCTCAATTAAGCTTCATATCCGAAACTTTTATTTCTGATTCCATTACGGAGACTGATAATATTTATCTTGGATATCCGTTAGTTTCGAATGCGTTGCCCTCCTTCCTCCTCCGACCTCTGGCTACTTACACACCGCACGAAACGCGGCAGCACAGCTGTCACTTTACGCCAGTCTCGTGTAACCGAAAAATACCTCCCCAGTCGTGTAGTACTTGTTGTTACCTTCTGAAAAATTATTAATATATCGTTAGATTATACAGAACGATGAAAGTTTTTACATAATAAGTATTAGGTACCTACAGAGCCAACGTCAGTGGTTAATTTTGTAATTTCGTTTGACCTGCATAAATAATAAATTAATTTTAGATAATAAATTAAGATTCCTGAAAATAATTTGTATTACCTAAGTTTTTTTTAAGTTACATCTGGCGCCTACCTATTTGTTATTTATGTGCATTAAATAATGGCGTACCAGTAATGGCACAGCAGCATGGAGAAGATAAGTTAATTTCCTCTTTTTGAAGAGCATATTTTTTGGAAAGTGTTTGCTACAAATCCTAGAAGATTTCTTTGGAATCCAATTAATTGTATTATTTTTTTTGTAAAATTTCTACATTTGGAAACCTAAAACATACATATTATACCTACGTTTCCTAAAGATGTATAATAATAATAAATTTACCCACAAATGGGTGAGAACGTGATCTCTGACGTTGGCAACACGAAGGCAAAATAAATTGTTTATTATTCATTATTAAATTATAATAAAAATACTACGTATTGAATTTTTTGCGTATTTCAATTATATAATTTTAAATTCTGATTTATATCATATTAGCTAGAGCCAAAACTAAAGCCTAAACGTTCTTTTAACATAGTGTACTTACAAATGAAATGATACTCCCGTATCTCTTCTTAGGGTATTACTTTTACATTTTAAAATACTACATCCCCCCATGTTTTTTACCAATAATACTAAAACTATTAGCTACAAATTTGTATTTTGCGTGTATTTTGTATATTTGATTTTTTCGATTTCGATTTAATGATCAAAAAAATGTCAAACAAAAAATGCTCCAACCAACGTCAAAATTGCTTAGCAACACCTTAGCAACGCTTTGCGGAGTATATCGCCATTGAGTTATAATATGTACTACGTACTAATAATAACCCAATGTATATCGCAAAATATTTGGAAAGCGGGAACGCGTAGCGGGACAAAAGATCGCATCATTCTGTCTCCCTTGTTTACACGTCATACGCATAAGTTGATCCTTGTCTTGTGAGAAGGAGTCAGATGCTATCACTTCGTCTATTGTATTCTCTGTCTACGAGTGGAAGTTTATGGACATCAATTGATGGTTTGATTTCATGTGCAATAAAAAATATTTAATCATTTCTTTTGTAACAATTATTTTTAATAAATGAATGCTCTCATTGGCAAAACATGTACATGATTTTTTTCTATGATAGGTAATTTAAAAAATGAACTGGCGCAGTGTCGCCTATAATCTATGGTCATCTATCAATGTCAATTTTTAAAATTGGTCGAGTGCTTGTTTTCGTGCCTCCGGCCGTTACAGTCTCATAAAATTATTGTAATTTTAGTGTTAAAATTAATAATATAGCAAAATGGAACCAATGACCCTTGGGAGTCCTCCACATTCTCCATCGAGTAGTCCTAACGTTGGATATTTACCGCCTTTTCTATTAGGTGAAATAAACCCACCACCACTCGGGGGAATGTCACCAAGAACAAACAGCTTATCGCCTACCAAAGGTCGTCATCTTGCGTTTGGTAAGCCTTTCATTCAGTATATATTATTACTTTTTTAATAAAAAAAAAAATAACAAAATATTTATCTTCAGGATCACCAAGCCCTACCCAAACTTCAACTCCTGAACAGAAACTATACCGACAGAGCGTATCTGTGCACCAACAAGCTCTGTTCAATCAGCAGAATGTATTCGCCAATATGCCCACTTCTCCAAACACGTCATATTCTATGAAACCAAACGGACCACCTATAGAGGACTTGTTTGATACAATTAAAAGTAACGAGCCATCGGTAAACAAGTCCCTATTTCAAGAAAACAGTTTCCTCGGTGGCAACAACAATTCCGTTATGCTAAATTCATATGTTAACAATGTATTGGGCACTAGTCAATCGACACCATGGCTAGAGGGTGCCCATGACCAGGATGAGTATTGGGTGACTGTATTCGGTTTTCCACCAAATGCTGCAAATACAGTATTGGCAAGATTCAGTAACTGTGGAGCAGTTGTAGGTAAGGATATGATATTTTCTTAAAAACTACATTAACCTTTATTAATATTATTCATTATCCTTAGGAGTAGACCTAGAACATTGACATTGTTATCTATCTTGCTTACAGATAAACAGTATCCCACCCAAGGCAACTGGGCCCAAATTAGATATGCAACAAGGGCAGAGAAAGAAAGGGCTTTGACACTTAATGGTCGTCAAATATTGCCAGGAATAATGGTTGGTGTAGTGGAGTGTAAAGAGCCACCGAGTATGACTATGCTTAGTCCAAGTTCTAATACTGAAAGGTAATCATAAATTGGTAATTGTTTAATACAATCAAAAAGGTAAAAAAATAATGTGGACAGATTTATCGTAGTTTAACTTTTCGGGTACCGCGAGTGTATTAAGACGCTTCAAAAAAAGGCCGTGAACACGTGTTCGGTACCAGAGGTTTTAAAAGAGACACTTTTATATCAAACAAGAGCTGGCTGTTGATATACCAAAATATCAAAGTGACCCACATTTTCATGAGTCCAGAGAACTCACATCCAGGATTGGCAGATTTTATTCAAAAGGCTCAAACAAGCAATAACCGTTTTTATTACTTGTTGAATATGATAGTTGCTGTGATGTCCATAAAATGATTTGCCACACAAATCTTAACAGTCAATGAATAACAAGTAGTATCTTTTTGTGCTTCCTTGATAATATTGCAACCAATACCAAACTAAAAAACAAAAAACATATATTGTTGTTACAAGTTAAAGGAATGGTAAAGATTCTGAAGCTTTTTAATTACAAGCTTTACCTGACAGTTTTACTTAGATACCTACATATATTCAATACTTTATGCCTAAAATTATCAAAATATTTGAAAATCATCCCATGCCATCCCATAGGAACATTTTATCCTTTATATCTTTGCAAGTAACAAACAAAAACGCAAACTTTTGCATTTATAATATTTGTAGAATTGCAGGCTGATCAGTCCAACAGCTTCAATTTTATGTTGTCTGTTAGTCAGTTATTCAGAAGAGGCTATTTTATGTACATGTAGAGATTACTATTAAAATGAAGACACATTATTTTATTATATAGAGTAATATTACAAAAAAAAGTAAAACTGCTTTATTTTTTAAGTCAGAAGCTGTGTGATGCATTTTTTTATCCAAGTCATGACACAGAAAATATTTCAAATAGAAGAGATTATACAAAGTCATATGCTTCTGTAAAATTGCCAGTTGATGCTTTTCCTTTCAGGTATCCTACCACAAGATTTTAGTAATCATAGATTTACTAGATTTCACATTACCAATTATAGTTACAATCATTGAGAAATTTTGTGGGACTAATCTGACCATAATGGTCATGCAGTAACGGCAAAGTGACAGCTATGCTGTGATATTCATATGCTGTATATGTAGCCTGAGGGCAATGCATCTGTAAAGCCTCTATGTGAATATCTATGGGCACTGATAGTCACAAAATTGGCTCTGATTTAAAACTATCAACTATAATATATTTGAAACTAAAAAAAATTATAATCATTTTATTTAAGCTATGCCGCTCAGTTTAAACTGTAGTATAGATACTATAAGTGAACAATTTTATATTTCTGTGTACTACACGGACGCCGTAAGTTGGGACTGGCAAGAATGCGAACGATACTCTAGCCCCGCACTTCCTTATTCACTTCCGCCCTTCACTTCACTTTACGCCCAAATATGGCGACATCGGGGGTAGAGAG
The DNA here is from genome assembly GCA_001625245.1 of Calycopis cecrops. Lineage (NCBI taxonomy): Eukaryota > Metazoa > Arthropoda > Insecta > Lepidoptera > Lycaenidae > Calycopis > Calycopis cecrops. The sequence continues at coordinate 86,158 of LUGF01024042.1, forward strand.
CGGGGAATGGAATTTTTGGCAGGTACCAACTTCGGCGTCCGTGTAGTATTTGTATATTTTTGTAAATTATATAATTATGTACAAAACATCATTCAAAGTTGTTCAGTAGTTTTTGTGTGCTTGAGTAAAAAAGTCAAATCATCCATCTGAAGCTGAAAACCACATTTTTAGTTTTTTTATTAGATTACTTTTCAAATCAATATTATGGATCACTTCATAGTTCATTGTCTCCTTCTGGACCATATTATTACTTACATTAAAATCTTAAAACCCCACTAGCAGTTTATGCTTGTCATAGTCAAGTGGTAGAATTTTTTTTAGATGTTTTATGTATTTTACATGGTGTTCTTAGTACACACCAGTATGCGCTTAATAGTTTTTATGTAATAAAAAAGATTAACTATTATTTAAAATATGTATAGACCAATTTTTCCTTTTTTGCAGGACCACCTCCACTCGGTCAATGTGTCCAACTCCAATTCCATCATCACCTTTACCACAAAGATCTAGTGGTATTATTTCTAAAGCGTTAGACTATGTTCTAGGTTGGTGACATATTATAAGAAATGTCCAGCACAGTGAACAGGAACTGATATAAATTATTGGCAAAAGCTTCCATGAAACTATAAATAAATTAAATACTGATGAATCCTCTTTTCAATCAGGATCAGTGCTGGTAACTGCAATATGGTATTCACATTTAAATTTTAAATGTACATCAAACTTATATTTACTTGATATAATCATTCTTGTATTAACAAATTAGGCCAAGAATTGTTTGATGAATGTAAAAAAATAAAATATCCTAAACCTGAAGTGTGTTTCTGTGAGATTCATCAGCATAATTTGTTCATTGTAACTAGTATTTTTAGGATTGGTACTGTAAAAAAAAATGTAACTTTGCTAGAATTATGAAATTACAAAGGCTAGTGACTGAATTCTTAGCCTTATTTTACTAACAAACATGATAGAACATTCAAACATTTAAATAATTAATGAAATTGGAAATGTATAATGAAAACTATCTAGAGATATTCTGTCATAATTATTTTAAATGTCCTTCCTATTAAAGAATAATTATGATCATATGATAGCAAATAAATCCTGTGATTTTTAAATGAATTTATGTAAATACCTATTACTAATATTTCTTATATTATACAAAGGAAGAATAAAAACAACAATTATTATGAACACTTAATTTATTTCTAAACCTATACATACAAAATTCTTAAAAACATTTTTATATGTAGTCGTGAAGTGTAGGTGTAATGCAAATACTTCATCTTGATAATGAAACAGGTTTTTGGTATTTGAAGATTCCTAGTTACTTAGTTGACTACCATGCCTAGTCCTATAGCATTGAATTAGTGCCTATGAAATATTAAAAAAAAAACTAGAATTGTACAATGTTGCAATAAGTTGTTTAGTTTCTTATTTTTCATTTATTGTAACTAATTTACAGAAGTTTTACAGGCTGTATCAAGTATTTTTATTCTCAAGTACTTTCCCACTACAATCTCACGCAAGTTGTACCATCAATACCACATTGTTTGGTACACAAATATATATATATAATAGCAAACGAAGGGATATTAACTAGACTTCTAGCCTCCTGTCTATTAAAATACAAACCAGCTTACTTTTGTTGTGACCAATAGCAAATATGTGAAGGTAGTACCTTCATATGTTTTTATATCATAAATATTCTAACTTAACCCTAGAAAGACGGAGAGGTGTCTTTTAACCCATTTTGAAGTTTAGTGTTGTATAATTTCCAAAGTATGCATTCATGTGTTTTATCTTCTCTTGACTTTTATTGAAATAGACTAAATATTTGTATATTAATGAGTTTATTATGTAGTATGAGTATATTACATTAAATAAACATAGTGTTTACGTACAAAGATGGTAAGGGGTCTTTTGACCCATGAAGCATTTACCTATTGTAATGAAATATCTAATTGTAGGTACATCATAATATTTATATCATTCTTATACCGTCCTCGTTGTTACTTGTTAAATGTGAATACTAACTTTTTTATAATATACGGGGACAGACGAGCAGTTAGTTTTTTTTTTGTTCACACAGTGGAATACATTTACGTATGATACCTAGGAGCCAGAGTGGCCCCTAGACCTATGTTGAAGTTGACACTTAGTGTAATATCGGCTAAACCCCTGCCTTCAGCCACTGTAATTGGAGAGTTCCTGATCCCCAAGCAACGGGATCTGTCCAGCGACAGGTTGACCTCGACGAAGAGGCTACACTTCTCTTCCTTGGGGACTGTCCTGCTGCCTTTGAGGTCCCTACTATGACGGGGAACCGTGCAATGGAGTCAGGTTCTCGTCCAGACCCCTGGACCCAGTACTCCAAAGTTCAAATGAGCATGCCCCAGTACTCCAAAGGAGAACACCATCAGTGCCCAAATCGAACCCGCCACTCGGTCCAATCCACGTTGGCCTCTGCTGATTCAGAGAGACGGGTAAAGGACCACGAGTTGAACTGCTCTTAGTCTGGTATCTCCCCCAAGCCTGTCTGATATGTGTAGCCCTGTCCGGCATAGCCTTGGGGATCACAGAGGCATACACGCCCTCCTGGTGGGTGGGCTTGTGTCGTGATGGCATGTCGGAAGAATCCTCTACTACTCAAATACATCCACCAAGTACTGTTGTGAGAGTACGTAAGTACTGGTGTAAGAATACGACGAATAAATTATGTGATGCCTGCAAAAAACTACTATGTGGACATTGCAATCAATCAAAGATTTATATTTATCAAAATTGTAACTAGTTAACCTTCAAGTACTGACGTGGGTGTGTCATAGACTGAGTTAACAAAAGTAAGCCTTATTTCGAATCTGTTAAAGATACCCCCGCGCCCTTCCCTGTAGCTTCGGGATTGAACACGTTGATTAATCAGTCGAGCGCTCACTAGCGGCGCGGCAACACGTTCGGCTGTGGAGCTGCGCGGTGTCTCTCAGACGTAAGGTCAGTATTGATGTTGCAGATCTGTTAGACGTCAGATCATTATTAGTGTGGATTTTTCTAAGGGTCTATAAGACGTAACCTCATTATTCATCGTATTGTTTTAGATGGATCAACGAAGTACTTCGAAAAAAGCGCAAAAGAAAAAGAGTGGTTTGCGCTACTACTAGTGAGGACTTCGAAGATACTCTACAATGTTGGATAGAAAAGGAAATTGAGGGTGATTTTAGCGATATTGACGATGATCAGGCAGACCCAGATTTCTTTTTACAATCTGATCACGAAACAGAATCGGAGCAGTCAGAAGACGAACAAAATAAGGAAAATGAGAATCAGTTACAAAACAGACCGACCACCGAGTCTCCTCTTGATGCCAACCAAGTTTCAAGACCTTCAACTGTAAGTCCTATTTCAGTTTCAACTGGTAATCAGTATTATTATAGGAAAAATGGTTTCAAGTAGTCAATTGAAGAACCTTGTACCAGATCGAGTCGTACAGCAAGTCATAACATTGTTGATATTCCTCGACAGCAGCCCAAAACATTTACGGATTTTGAATCTCTATGGCTTGAGTTATTTGACTCTATTACGATTGATACCATTGTTACCTGCACTAATCAAAAACTATCAGAAGTCCGCACGAAGTATAAAAACCCAAATAAAATTGATCTAAGACCTACTGATCGTGAAGAAATGAAAGCTTTCCTGGGTTCGTTGTTTTATACCTCCATCTTCAAATGGAACCACGAGAACACTAAAAGTATTTTTGCTACTGATGGTTCTGGACGTGAAATTTTTCGTTGCGTAATGTCTCAATTCCGATTTCTTACCCTCTTGAACTACATTCGTTTCGATGACAGTACCACTAGATCACAACGTCTAGAAACCGACCGGTTAGCTGCAATTTCAGAAATTTTTCAACTGTTCATTACAAATTGCAAAAAGGCATATACTCCAGGAGCTTATCTATGTGTTGATGAGATGTTAGTTTCTTTTAGAGGCAGATGCAAATTTATTATTTACATGCTTAAGAAGCCGACCAAGTATGGCCTGAAGATTTTAGTTGTTTGTGATGCAGAAACCTTTTATGTATTGCATACATTTACCATGGAAAGGACTCCGATGGGCTAGGACTAACTGAAACTGAGAGAAAGCTTGCCCTACCAACTCAGTCTGTATTACGATTGTGTAAGGATTTTGAAAAAACCAATCGAAATATTACAGCCGACAATTGGTTTAGCTCCATAGAATTGATGGAACAGTTGAAAGAAAAGAAAAAAAAAGGAAAAGTTGTCTGACGTATTTTGGGACTTTGAAAAAAAATAAAAGGCACATCCACAAGTCAAGAAGTCAAGACACTTTAGTTTTGCCGCACTTTTAACGCCGAGTATACAATGATCGATTGCCGAGAGAATTGCGATTGACTATCGCACGTGTACTTGGTCCAAATAAGCCCCCGGAGCCTGATTCAATCCTGAAAGTACAGAAGCAGAAAGAAAAACATGCAAAATCTGCCCATCAAGACTCAAAAGACGTACTAAGTACAGTTGCATTGAATGCCGCAAGCCTATTTGTCTGGGCTGTTGAAAAACAATATGCATAGACAACAAGTAATTTATTCCAAAATATTTACGTGATTGGAGAAGCATTCTCAACCTTAGCAATACTATTATTAAGACTGATGTTTTACATGTGAAAAAATTGCCAAAAAATGTCCAAATAATTCTATAGTAGCTAAGGTTAAAATAAATATTTTTTAAGTAAGCAAAATATAGGTTAAATAATTTTTACCAAATAAATACTGATTTCATATTAAAATGTTGTTTTTTTACACTTTATTAATAGAACAATAATAAAATGATAACAATACAGGTAAATATGTGCAAATTAGTACATACAAGTAATTCTTTTCGATTATTTTTTAAGCCGTCTGAGATACGTTACATCACCATTTATGATATGACTAAACCACGTCAGTTCTTAAAGGTTAAATGAGCCCGGGTATTTAAAAACTGTATTACGATACATCAACATTCATTGTTCATACATTTTCCCTCTTTATTACATTAAAATATTATTTTTTATATTTAGGGTCAAATGACGCCCAACTGTCTTTCTATGTATCTTGCTTTTACCGTCTTTCTAGTGTTAAAAAATTGTGAACAATGGACAACCCCATGGATTGCTGCATTGTGTCCTTATGATCCAATATGAATCATGAACTGAATATTAAAGAATTAAAAAATCTGTTATTATATTTTTTACTCAATATAACCATAGCAATTACTTATGCTTGTAATCCTTTACTTATAATTTAAATTAATTTTTCAAGTATACAGTATTAAAAATATAGAAGTAAACAATTTTTTTTTCATTGTTATATATATGAGAGTAAATGTATGTAATATTATTTGTAGTTCTTGCCATATGCTATAAAATCTTTCTTTGAAATGAGGGATTCATTTCATATAGATATTTGGCACATAAATAGTTAAGTGCATATTTATGTGCAAAACATCATAATGAGAAATAACTACACTGAATACACTTGATAATAAATCAATAATATATATAATAATCCAATGACTACTAAGAGTAGCGTTGCCAGGTGACCAGATTTGCATGAGATGTCCTGATTTTCAGGAGTCTGGTAACATGTCTCGATTCACCCTTGATTAATTGACCTTGATTGTCACTAACCTCGTAGACCCAATTTATATCTAGTGTTTCACTGGTGAAATCGAAAATAATTATAAGTTGGTGCACCATATAATTATTTTCATGGTTAAACACCTTTTTCTTGTAGCTGTCCCGCTATTGGAAAACCAAAGTCCCGATTATTTTAATCTTCTGTCCCGAAATTTAGGACAGGACAGGAGTTACATAATTTCTATTATATTGAGAATTACTAAAATACTTACTGCTATAAATTTCTTATCAACTCCACCTTTAAGTCGGTGTTGAAAATTCTACTTTCACAATTATTTAAATAATAGTAAAGTTCTTGAAAATTTTAAAAAGATACCCATTTTGAATTCATATCTTTTATATCTTTAAACTAATATAATAACTACTTATTTTAGTAAGAGTTATATTTAAGATATAATCTTTATGTTATGTTTAATTCAACCAATCAATTATTATCTTCATTTTTCTTAGACTTTTATTTCGGCTGTTCTATTGTAGCATTTGCAAGATCTGTCATCTTTGGGTATTTGATATTATGTTTATCTAATTCACTCTGTGACCACAAAATCATTCTGAGTAAACTACATAATTTAGGATTTGTATATTCTTGATTCTCCATCTTCAATATAGCTGCATTTAACTCACTTGCAATCTGTAAATAATAAATTGTGTAAAACATTAGCAAGATATACATAACGTAAAAAAAAACATTAAAAAAGTGCATTTCTGCTAACATAAACAAACAATTTTTATCAACATCAAGTCTAAAAGTTAAAAATCTAAGTGAAGTGTATTGAATTTTGAATTGTATGGATTAAGTAGGAATTCAAAAAATGGAACATAATATGTTATCATTTAAATACATTGAAACTTCCACATATCATCACATTTTACCATGAGTTGCAAACAGGTTGGTTTTTAACACTTCCATGTAACATCTTTTTTTTTTTTTTATGGTATAGGAGGGCAAACGAGCAGTTGTAGCCATTTTCATGACTACCGACGCCCATAGACATCTGCATAGACTACAGATGCGCTGCCCCCCTTTCTCCTCCCACCTCCGTGGACCACCGGCAACTTACACACCGCACGAAACGCGACAGCACAGCTGTCACTTCACGCCGGTCTCGTGTAAGCGAGAGGTACCTCCCCGGTCGTGCCGGCCCAATTCGGCTGCATGCAAGCATGCAGCGTGGCACTACCTCATACCTCATTGAAAAATAAGTAATATAACCTAATAACTTATAACCACAGATAAATAAAGGATTGTGATATCTGGCACTCTGTTCCCACTACATACCATTAGGGAAGAAGTGTGAAGATGTGCATCTGTATTATGTAGTAGCCTTACCTTTTGGCTGTGAGAGGGCAGTAGTAAATCAGCAAATGGCGAAGAATGGGGATCAGGAAAAGCTAGAAGTGCTAGAGATCTCTCCAGCTCTGTTAAAGCA
>LUGF01024042.1:112288-123811 GCA_001625245.1 Calycopis cecrops
TGAACGTGACAACGTCTTAAGAAAATACTGATGGAATGGTAGCATTTTTCAAAAGAAAATTTTAATTTCATTTGTTTAATAGATTTGTATGTATATAGAGAATGAGGTAATTGGAAGTGGTATGTTAGATTGCAAGTTATTTGTATAGCAGATATATAGTTCGTCTAATGCATAACAGATGGCGTTATCACGTATCCTACATCGCGCTATAGCTTGCACAAATCTATTTGGTTAGGTTGTTCATACAAATACCTTACCGTGGTTTCATTAGATGTGACCAAGGGCCATCGGATCTAAAGTTTGACCGTAGGAACATGTAACTGGTCCAATTTAAATTTTTTTGTTCCTTTATTTTGCAAATAATCCTATAACATTATAACATACAATTCAACAGCAATGTGCTTACGGAACGTAATATTGTTCGGTCAATCATTCATTCAAAACAGGACATGTACAAATACAATGTACATTTGACAACTAGGTAACGCCGCATGTTGTCAAGTTTTTTGGAACAGCCTGCTCTATCGATTTATAAGACGTTATCACGTCAAAAAAAAAAAACTGAAACCATCTGTTCCATAGTACCTACTACCTATAACTGTTGTACGCGGTAAGAAAAAGCGGTGTTGTGCCTTCATATCGTCACGGACAGCCGGCGTCGCGTGGTACAACTTGTTTTACTTATAAATCAGAAACTATTTGTAACGGAAACGAATCGATTTTTTTTACTGGTATTTTAATTTTTTTATTTTTGACTGAGAATAAGAGCTGTTTATCAAAATTAGATAACATTCTTCGCTAAGATAATGGATTAGATTGGTTTATTCATTGCATATCATTTAAAAGCTTCTGCAACCATCCAATAATGTATATATATTTATTAAATAAACTAAAAAAAACGAAAAATGTGGTCAAAGTTGTAAGAATCACTGTAGCCCTGTAGCCATTTTAATAAGGAAATGGTACAAAATTATTGCCATTAATATAAAAGTGGCATATTATTTGTGTCTATAGAAAAAAAAATGTTTGTGTTGACTGTTTTTTTGACATATTAAGATTGACTTTGAGAAGCTGAAAAACATCTTTTGTGACTCATACGAAAATCAAAGATACTTTTAAGTTTTATCTTTTCATTTTAACTTGTAAAGTTTAACCACTAAACTATTCGAAAACAATTTACCCATATTTTTGTTACGTTGATCAAATGGGTAACGAAATGTCTTCGTCTGCTATGGAAAGTATCCTTTTTAAAATCAAATTTCAGTACTTACAAAAAGGGTGTAAATAATTTGATTTCAAATTATTTAAATCCATTATTATATTTTTATTTTAGCAAGTATTATATATTAAACCTTAACTAATATGTCAGAACATTTATTTAACTTGAAATTTGCTATAAAAGAATTAGAGAGAAATTCTAAAAAATGCGAAAAGGAAGAAAAGTTAGAAAAAGAAAAAGCGAAAAAAGCAATCCAAAAAGGTAATATGGAAGGAGCTCGTATACACGCTGAAAATGCTATAAGACAGAAAAATCAAGCCCTAAATTATCTGCGTATGTCCGCTCGAGTTGATGCTGTCTCTAGCAGGGTTCAAACTGCTTTAACTACTCGAAAGGTATGTATGTAGCCAGGGAAACTTACTCGTATAATTTAATAACATTAATATTGATCAGACTTGTGTAGAGTGTTCTAATATATATATTTATATGGTCATGGTTATTCCATACTTTTATATATAGAAATGTTATTAGATGAAGCATTTATAAATCTCTAAATAAATTCAATATTTACAGGTAACTAATTCTATGGCGGGCGTAGTTAAAGCTATGGACGCTGCAATGAAATCTATGAACTTGGAAAAAATTTCTAATTTAATGGACAAGTTTGAGAGTCAGTTCGAGGATCTCGATGTACAATCATCATACATGGAGAATGCAATGTCTCAGACTACAACAACAACAGTACCTCAAGGAGATGTTGATACCTTATTGCAACAAGTTGCTGACGAGGCTGGGTATGTCAAATTATCGAAATTTATTTTATTAATACTACTCAAAAGTGTTACGCATTTAGATGGCTATGTTTAATTACTCTTCAAACAAGGTGAATAAAGATTTCAAGATAATAACTGCTAGTAAAAGTTAAATTAGCAGGGAATCAGAGGTAGTTATTGTAAGAATGTTAATTGAGACCCGTGATGGATTACCATCTCATTTTGTGCTATAACATTCTATTGGGGAATGGGGTGAAGGATGGCATCACATTGCTTATCCACACATTAACCGGTGTCATTGATCCAAATGTTCATTTGTCTCCCTATGTTCTGAAAAAGAGCTATGCCTAGCAATATGCACCCTTTAAAAATGTATACCAGTTGGTATAATAAAATTTAAATATTCTTTACAACTTATTCTTATATTTACCATGTCTTTTTAAATGTGTTGTGTTCACATGTGTCTTTGTCTGTGAGATAAGTTTGAACACAAACATAAAGATAACTAATAACATGCATATATTAATGTTATCTCAGTAATATTAACATTATCACTTAGTGAGTCATAGTTGGAATATCCATAATTAACAGTGATATGTTTCGTGTCAGGTCTATTCTTGATTTACACTAGGAATGTGTCATTTCAAGTGCTTTAACTTTTAACAACTTTAGTAGGTTTTCTTTAATCCAACACTTCTGTTTGCCATTTTTCATTTTATAACTCAGAAATTGAGGTTTATTTTTTCCTGCTTGCATAATCTATAGCAATAATCAACTAATGTAGTTTGCAAGTGTTCTACTTAAGCAATTCGAAAATATATTTTTAATATAATCACACATTTTGAATTCCAGCTTGGAACTTAACATGGAATTACCGTCTGGTATACCAAGCACATCTGTGGGAACAGCTACAGTGGTTTCACAAGAGCAGGATGAACTTACTCAAAGGCTGGCCAGATTACGACAGGCTGAATAACATTGTACGCTATTTATGAAACACATAATGAATAACATCAGTCGAATTATTAGATTCCTTTATCTATGAAATAACAAACAAGCTATGGATTAAATTTTTTTCAGCCAATGCCATGTCATCTATATCTAATATACAGAGTTACTTGTTAGTTGATACATTTCGTGTATGAACAACGAATAATTTATTTTTAAGAACCATTTCAAATCAATTTTTATATAACAAAATATTACAATTAGACAATAAAATTTAAAACACATCCTTGGAATGATGTTTACTTCCTTGTTTTAAAATTTGGTAGGTGACCAAAAAGTAACCCTGTACATAAAAGCGTGATAAAAACGAGAGGCACTACTTTACTATAAGTGCCTACTATTGATCCGTGACTTTAAGTATTAATTAAAAAAAAATACGTGAAGTATAAAAACAATTTTTTCAAACAAAATAAATAGCTTACTAATTAAGAAAAAAAAAAACGTAAACAGCCTTTGAAGTCACGACGGCAACCAGCAGTAACGACTCACACTGGGCAATGACCCAATCAGACCGAAGGCAGTCAGCTGACTATTGCTCTGAATGATTTGATTTTTATTATGCAGCCTGAAAATGATACACTAAATATGTGGTTTCATTTAATGCCTCTCGCTTTTATCAACCTTGTATAATAAAACAGTAAAATCTGTGTGTCTGTACATTGAATATGTTTACGAAAAACTAATTGGGGGTGATGTTAAAATAGTGTTAGTGTTCTAACACTATTTTAACATTTTTCACAATATTCAATGTTTTTTAATTTTTTTGTCTGTCTAATCCGGGCTAATCTCCTAAACAACTGGACGGATTCGAATGAAACTTTTTGTGGTGTATAGATACTAACATGGTCAACATCAAATACACTTTTTACCGCGGTAAAATCGCTTATTCCTACGGGAAACCGGAATTTCGGCACACTAACAATATCAAATCACTTTGATTATAATATTACTTACTACGCTACGCGAACGATGTCGCAGGCACCAGCTAGTATTCTGTGAATAATGAGACTGATGATAATCTAGGGAAATAATTCTCATGTAATATTAAATAACTACAACAAGTTGTTTAGAATCTCTATTGTTGGAGTTATAAGCTACATACACATTTGAACATCTTCAAGAAGAATGTGTATTTAGTAAACACAAGAAAATGATGACCATATACACAACAGCATTATTGAGCAGTGGTGTATTAAGGGTGGAGGGCTAGGTGGATATTATCTAATAATTATATTTTTGAAATACAATTAAACCTCATCTAAAACAGGTTATATTTTATAAGTAGTTTATGTTTGATTAAAGTGTAATTATTTTGAACCCGTAATCATAGATCTACTACTGACACAGATATTAAGTCTATGAACACATTCATACTGTGGGGGTTGTTGTGTGTTGTGTCTGATGCTTGAGAAAACATTGATTTGTAACTTGCCTGTTATGGTCCGGACATTCATATATTATATAGACAACATTGATTTGTACCTGTTGTAGTCCAGACATGGTTTCACCTGGCTCTCGTATTTAATTTGGCTGAAAATCTGAGAGATTTGTATGTTTCACAGTATCTTACCGTAGCAATTTCAAAATAACATTGAGATTGTTATAATTTGTTATTATTGAATATATTTACATACATTTTAATATATTATTCTGCAAAGTGTAAATGTTAAAATATAATTTTATAAAAATTAAAAGCAATTTTCTATGTAACCCTAAATAATTTAAGTTCTTCATCCCTTTAATAATTTAACATTTCATTTGACAAGTGATTTCAGTGCATCTACAGTGAAGTCACAATTCTACTTTTTGTTTCTATACTAATAATTTAAAGCTGAAGAGATTTTTTGTTTGTTTGAATACGCTAATCTCGGGAACAACTGGTCCGATTTGAAAAATTCTTTCAGTATTAGTTAGTTCATTTAGCGAGGACTTTACTTTTTTACCGACTGCGGCAAACTAAATGATTCACGTAAACGACGTTGCAGGCGTCCGCTAGTTAATTAGAAAAATAATGAATTATTTTCTGAGTATTAACGACTACTGGATTATATTCGGCGAGTCTATTGATCAATTATTGAGGCTGCCTTTTGTTTAGCTATGAAAGAGAAAAAAGATGATAATAATAATGTCAAACCTTAAAAAATAATCATTATGTAAAATTCTGTTTGTACCAAATATATTATATTTGTCTTTCAACTGAATTTTTTACTGTTATGCCAGATCAACATTTATGGTTCATTTAGTTTCTAAAACACAGGGATGGTGTTTCTCCTGTACATCCTCCTTTATATGTTGCTACTAAATATGTATGATTAACATAATATTGTTTTAAAGTATGTTTTGTATGGCTTTATTCAGATGAATATGGTATAACTTGTATTTTTTTTAAACTTGTATATAATATGTAAGTTTCTAATATATTTATGAAGTTATAGTTCTTATTCTTTTATTTGTTATAAAACAGATTTGTATTATGCTATACAGGCTACAGGCCGGCAACGCGTCTGCAAGACACCTAGTTTTGCGGATGTCTATGGGCGGCGGTAGTCACTAACCACCTGCTCGTTTGCCCGCTATATCATAAAAAAAAAGAAATACTACTATAAGGTCGATTTCAGACTTCTCAATTTGTATGTGCTTTTATGAGGGTTGTTTTTTTTAGGGGGTTGGATAATGATATGTCAGCCACATGAACAGTTTTGTAAGAGATAGTGCTACGCTGCATAGCAGCGAAATTGGGCCGGCACGACCGGGAGGAGGGGAACGAGGAGAGGACCTCTCGCTTAGATAATACAGGCGTAAAGGGACAGCTGTGCTGTCGCGTTTCGTGCGGTGTGTATCCGGTTACCCATGGAGGGAGGAGGGAGGAGGGCATCGCATCTTTATAACCTTTGTCGATAGTCCGTATAGCCGTAGTGGTGAAACGACCCGACTGTCTCGTTTGCCCCCTTAGTCTTTAAAAAAGACGTCAGACTTGCCAACTTAAGAGGGACCATTTAATAGTTTTAAAACCTGGTAAGTCGGCCACATAGTCCACAGAGGACAGCTCAGCACACCCTAGAGGTGAGCCCTGGTTGGGCCGTGCAGCGGCGCTGCAAAGACCATGCCTCTCGCCCCACTCGATGCTTGAAAGTGACAGGACAGGGAGGGGGTGGCCTCTGTGTGAGATTGTTGTGTACCAGAAGAAGTACGCAGTATTTGTATTTTCCTTTGAAGAAGAAGCAGAGCAGAGAACTAAAATAAAGCACATACACGGCCGTCATTATCCATTGCTGGACAATTGGATGCAACATGCAGCCGATGCTGTAACGTTCAATTGAGGTCAGTATAAAGCGCTGATTACCCCAAAATTGAAATATTATTTTTCCTTATCTAATTTTAGTATCATAAAAAGAAATGGGTATGGTAATATATGGAAAGCATGGCCACGGAAAATTAAAAACTGTTTATCATTTCAAATACATATATTATACTCGTTGTAATAGATAAAAAATCCAAAACACAATTGAAAACGTTTAATCGAAAAAAAAATATTTGACAATAATAGTAAATCAACAAAGTGCTATACTAAACTACTAAAGCTAGTGTTTATAAAATCTAGAATAAATTAAATCTGGATCTCTAGGATTAGAAATTGGACGTAAGTAGGTAACACGATCCTAGGACCCAAACCACATAAATTGCCTTTTCGTCACTGAAAAACTGTCAAGTTTCGTCTAACTTTAACTAATCTAGACGCAAATCCAAGGGTACATCGTACATAGAAGACTCGAGCAGCCGCCTAGCAGCTAACTGTTTAAGACTCACTTGCAGATCAACGTCACTGATCTTTATACCAATAATGGATAGCTGATACTGTACTGTATTGCTTTTACTGTTTATAAATAAGGTGCGCAATAAAGAATATTTTCATTTTATTTCATTTCTGTTTTATTTTATTACTGAAGTTTATATTTTAAATTGTTCCTGTCCAGCTTGTCCAATAGATAAGTATCTTTGAAGATTAGTGATCTTTAAATCTGTTTCTTTAAATGTCCGGGCTAAACTCAAAAAGTACTGCTTGGATTTACTTCAAATTTTGCATGAATATTATTAACAGATCTGGTTATCATATATGCTACATATTGTCACGCTATCACCTACGGGGGAGGAACTGTGAATCTTTCATTCGGAAGAATTGAGAATCTTCATTTTGGAAGTGCGAAATCCACGCAGGCGAAGCTGCGGGCGATAGCTAGTAAAATAATAAGTTTCAGTTTTGTCTTAAATTCATTAATATATACACCATGTTAAAGAAATCAAAGAATTTATTTTTGTATGTTACGAATTAAAAAAATCGTTTTAATAATACACAGTTTAAGATTAACGAATGTGGCAAGTGTGCTTCATGTATTCGTAAGACAGAAAATCTGTGTGCTCTAGACCACACGACTGAAGTAAAACTTCATACACGAACATAACTGGCCATAAGAAGTAGAGAGAAAGAAAATGTGCGCACACACTGCTCTTTCTTGCTCCTAAAGTAATATAAGAAACGCAACTCTCTCTTTCTGCCTTCACTAACTTATATCTCCGTCTCAACTCCCGTTCGCCTCGACCGAACACACTTTTCGTAACACTCTCGTCATGCATTCATCAGCTTACTAGCCAAGTCAAGGGGACGTAAAGAAGTTTTACCTCAAAAACTTTGTTGCATTTAGGTCAGTATTTCAGTTTAATATTTTTCGACGTTTGACGCATTCTCGAGTGAAATATGAATAAAAGCTAACTATAAGTATTTTTCTTTTAATAGTTTGACTTAAATCTAAACTCAATTAAACAAAGGCGTACATCTAAAACTTATTAAAACGTGTGTAATAAATGGCGAACGCAAAGACAACAGCTTACGAAACTAATAATGCATTTTATCTATGGTTTAATACTTCTTTTAAAGCCTCATTTCTGGTCAATTCAATTATAATACTGGTGTAATAGGACTAGAACCAATCATAATATATTATTCTATAAAATAATCACAAAGATTTTTTGTTGACAATATTTTAAAACATTTTTGTAGGCACACTTAATAATACTAAATATTTTTTTATTTTTTTCCTAATATCAACCATTTACATGAGACTGATAATTTTTTTTTAAACCATGACTACATAGTAAAATTACGAAAAAAACTTACTTTAAACTCTAAAAATAATTGACATAAACCAAACCACAAATTATCCGTAAACCTTAATAACAACTACATACAATTTAAAAAAATCAAACGTTCGCGGTGTGGCTGTGGCGATCAAAATATTAACAAAATGACCCCTCAACAAACTAGACTAAAATGTGTCTTAATTTATTCATATAATGCCTAATACTTAATACAATACCGATAATGAATTACTATTAGTATAATTTGTGACTACCCTTTTTTATTATTGTTATCTGGTAAGTTTATAAACCAAGTAGCGTCAAAAAAGTTTTCTGAAATTTCATAATAATAAATGTGACATAATTCTCCTATACCACAACTATACAATACTAACTAATAACTTTTTAAATAATACTGATGTCTAATTGTCGCTTCAACGTTAGACGGAAAATCGTAGGAACTAAATTTGACAGATCCACACTGCTGTCGTTTTTTAGTCTATGGTACATTTTTTAATTTATTTAAATATCTATACTTATCTTAAATATGTGCATAAAATTGTTAAAAGTGCAGTCCGCTTACTGAGAATTAACGTTTAGTTATGAGATAACAGCTCCACGTCCAAGACTTTAATTGTGGCGAGGATTCAACAGACTATAAAACTAAAGTCCGGTCGCCGAGCAGAAAGAATTACGTTCGTTACGTTGTCCAACTTGTCAACCAGTCCCTCTATCTCCCGCGTAAGTATGTGTCTCGCTCACATAGATTCAACGACTACGAGTTTGTCAGTGTGATGTCCTACGGTAGGACATTTTAAATTATAACGGAACATATAAAAAAAATTAAACATATGAGATATTTAAGGAATTATATAATAATTTTTTTCACCATTTCACATCACTTAAATATGATTCATAAAAATGTTTGTAACCACTGTCAGCAGGTAAATAGGTAGGTCATTGTACGAAATTGTTTGTGCTCAGCAACCGGTCAACCTGTCGACTTTGCGTGTAAATGTCAGCTGATTAAATATTGTTTATGAGTTAGTATTAAACATTCGAATCGGGTCCCGTGTTATTCAACCTCGTTGCCCTTAAAGGCTATCTGGTAGAATATCCACTCCTCCAAGAAGGAAGGGATGAAAGCCTTGGTCTTGTGGAAGACCATGGCCGGCTCCCTCTTGAGAATTACCTGTTCGTACATCTCCAAGGAATCCACTGATGTCGCGCCGTTGCCCTGAAGCGATAGGTTTTTCTTAAACATTCACCGACAGATCGAACATATTGAAATAATCCTAGATTTAATTTTTGTTCAATTAGAAAGTTAAAAGTAGAAACTAAAAATTAAAATAAAAACTAAAAGAGCTAAGTTATTGGCGGCTTTTAAGTGTAAAAATTACATACGCCACAAAATACTTGGTAGTTGTTACGTTGTGTGTAGGTTGGTAAAATAAAATCAAGAAAGTATTCTTCAAGAATTATTGAGCGGCGTGAGGTAGCTGTTTACGCTGTTCCACAAGTTCCACACACGCAAACTGCATCCAGAACGACATGGCTCTTTGATACGCGTTCGTTTTCTATATCGTTTCGTTCGTCTTACAGTTTAGATTTTTTTTTAAACTATATAAGCAGGCAAAGAAGCAGTCGCAGCCATTTTAATGCCTACAACCCCCACAAACATCAGCATAGAGTTCATACAGGTGCGCTGACCTCCCTCCTCCATGAGCTACTTACATACCGCACGAAACGCGCCCGGACAGCTGTCACTTTACTCCGGTATCGTGAAAACTAGAGGTATTCCCTCGTGTCGGTCAGATTCAGCTACATGCAGCGTGGCACTAACTCTTACCAAACTTTTGACAACTATTTGTAAGAGGTAGTGCCATACTGCATGCTTGCATGCAGTCGGGGGGCACATCCGGGGAGGTACCTCTCGCTCACACGAGACCGACGTAAGTGACAGCTGTGCTGTCGCATTCCGTGCGGTGTGTAAATAGCCTGTGGCAAATGGAGGAGGGAGGAGAAAGGAGAGCAGCGCATCTGTATAGCCTCTATGCGGATATCTATGAGCGTCCGTAGCCATGAAGATGGCACTCCTTTGCTCTGAAAAAAAAAACTCACGTGTGTCATAAACTTGCCAGTCGGCTCGAGTATCTTGAAGGCCGCCTCTAGAATGTTGATCATGAACTCCCAGAGTTCGCTGCAGTCGGCGTCCGATATCGGTATGTCGGTCAGGTCGCCGAAGATGTAGTCAACCTTTTTGTTCTCGTTCAGGAACCTTTTTAACGTCAGCATGCAATCTTCAACTATAATCTGGAAATTCATTGAGATCAATGCAATTAGCTATTTAATATTTCACCAAATATACAATTATACATAATATGCAATTAAAACATATAGCTCGTATTACCTACACTAACCAACAGAAGAAAAAAAAATTGTGCATATTTCGAGCCGATGGCACTATTCAGTCCTTCAATAGGCTATTTGACACTATCAAAAATATACTACGAATTATAGTCATCATATTAAATAAGATAATAATAAACCGTATACATACATATTTTATATTAAAAAATGCATATTTATTGTAAAATTTTCGAAATAAAGTAGCAATTATTTGTCAACGTCAAAAACGTTTTGTGATCTGTTGAAACTCTGATGACATCACTGGCAAGTAAACTCTAGCCGAACTACCTAGTGTTAGCACTTTTGTCACTTGCGTTTGACGTCAATCTAATTATATTGCACCGCCTTGACAGTTTGCACTGTTTTAGGCGCGAGTGTAATAACTCAAACTTTAACATTATTTTTTGTTGTTAATACTGCTTATTCGCGGGAAATATAAAGTCATACAGTATGAAATAAAAAAAAATCAAAAAATTGTCAAATACCCTATTATCTCCATACTAAATATCACATCGATCCTTGATCCGACTTGATGCGAAAGAAGGACAAACAAACAAACATACTTTCGCGTTACAATATTAGTATGGACTAGCTATGCCCCTTATCTACACCCGCGGAAAATTGGTCCAAAAGATTTTTTTCAGGATCTACTTACGATTAGATTTTCTTGTTATTCCAGAGCTATGACTATACCAGTGTCACATTATGCGTTCCGTAGTTGGTCATTTAGTGTGTGAGTGCAAATATTACAAAAAAAAAACAAACTACCTTACATTATTAATTGCAGTAACATTATGTAGCAACCTAATTCTGTTTGCGCATTAAGCACACCTCGCTCACTGTTGAAGGGCAATTACGCTGTCGCATTGCAGGTGTAACAAACTACAAACAGATATTACCGTAGCCATTGGCGTACCGAGGGAGCTGCCCCTCCTTGTTTCTCTTAACCTCCTACTTACTATAAGTAAATACTACTTCAAT
>LUGF01024042.1:142035-153087 GCA_001625245.1 Calycopis cecrops
AAAAAAAAAAAAAAAAAAAAAAAAAAAAAAAAAAAAAAAAAAAATGCACTCAATAAATGAAAATAATTTTTAAAATTACGCCTCAGAAAGGTATGAAATATGAAAAGCCAAACATCTTTTCTTTACACAAATTACATTATGACAGGAGCTGGGAGTAGTTACGTACTACCTAGGTAGTAGGTACTATTACAGGTAGTCCAGTCATTAAGTAGGTAATATCAAAAAATTCGACCTTACCCTTGAACATATAAATCCTCTTTTTTTTTTGTAGGTCCCTCGGGGGATCACTGGGAGTGTAAATTCAAAAAGTAGACCGGATCAGGCTCCTGCGTTTATTCGAAAAATGTTTTTTTCTTTAAAAACGGTTTTCGATTTTACAGTAAAATCGTGAGAACAATAATTGTAGGAAATTTGTATTTTTTTCTTTTTTTTTTATTGTATAGGGAGGCAAACAAGCAGTTGTAGCCATTTTCATGACTCACGACGCCCAGAGACATCTGAATATATAGATGCGCTGCCCCCTTTCTCCTCCCACCTCCATGGGCCACCGGCTACTTACACACCGCATGAAACGCAACAGAACAGCTGTCACTTCACGCCGGTCTCGTGTAAGCGAGAGCCGTGCCGGCCCTCTACCTCTTACTTTTTTCTCTACAAGTTGTTTCTCTACAAGTTTGGTCCTAAGAATTTTTCATCTAGGATCGATATTTTGTAAATTAAATTTGAAAAGCAATAAGTTCAAAATATTAACATTATCTCCTATGTTCCACGTTTCACGACATGAATGAAGAAAACAAACAAATTTGTAGAGAATCAAATTCTCTGTTCTGAAAAAATCTTAACAAAAACACAAAAAAATTATGGAAAAAAAATGGGAACCAAAATTATTCAGATCTAGCTGTACCCGTTCACCTGCGTAAATTTCGATCCCATCCCATAGGAACATTTTTCCGGGTTAAAACTATTCTATATGTTATGCCAAGTTATCGTCTATGTGTGCGCCAAATTTCATGAAAATCGGTTCAGTACTCTGTAGTAATATATTTTGAAATTTTCGCTTTTTGGAAACTTAATTTAATTTCCAAAATATCGATCCTGGAAGAAAAATTGTATTGACCAAACTTGTAGAGAATCAAATTTTCTACAATTTTTGTCATAGCGATTTTACTGTAAAATCAAAAACGGCCGAGTAATTTAAGAAAAACCGATTTTATGGAAAAAACTTTTTTCGAAAATACGCAGGAGCCTGATCCGATCTACTTTTTGAATTTACACTTCCAGTGATCCCCCTCCCCCCGAAGGATCTACGAAAAGAAATACAAGAACTAATTCTTCACGGGTATCTATAATGACTGGGCTAAGACCATCGAGACCATTCCGTGGTATCCCGGCTAGACGGCCGCTTTACGCGCGAAATTTGAATTTACTTATTATGTATACAATCACATACACACATCATCAATAAAAAACCATCGTTTTAATCAACTGGTATTTTTATACCATTGTGCAATTTGCATATATACGATTATAATCATTAAAAATAATCTAGCAAAATGCAGATTCTTCTGTCATTTTTCATACGATAGTTAGAAAAGTCTTGGAGTAATTATCGAATAGTAATACTACTACAATTAATCCAAGATTAAAGTGGTGTTTAGTACGGCAATACACGGATTTCTGTATAAGTCAACAAGTAAAAATAAAAATGTGTTGCCATTCCTAATGTTTTAGCCATATTTTGTCGATATTGTATATTTGCGTACCTACATCATGCGGGCCAGAATTTAAATTTTGCCTTTCATAGTTAGAACTAAATATAAAATAGTTTTTAAATGAGTTACTTATTAATTACGATTAAATACATTCCTATGATAGTAAGAAATAATTTACATCTGGCGACCCTGGCCGGAGTGAATACCGTACAGTCCGTACTCTGTACATGCACAACGTCAACATTTTAAATGTTATTCGTTTCCGAGCAGTGTATGAATCAAATCGTGTGGAGTGTTGATAAACAATCGACGATATGGTGGGTGAGAAATGCAAACAGGTACGTGTAAGTGTTACGTTACGTATAGGTAATAGAACTAGTTACCCTTTTATATCTTCAATTTAATTTAATTTACTTTACTGCAATTTTATTACTTTTTTACTGAAGAAGATTTTTTTAATTTGTAAAGTTTTTATCTGTAGACATTAATAAAGTTATACCCATTTTCGCAAAACTTTAGTCATTTTTAATCCGCTTTTACCCCTTGCTAGAATATTCAGTTTGTATTTTTAAATTTGCAAAAAATGTGCAAGCAAATACTTCTCTGTTCACCTAATTGGCACTTCTTTGAATGACTCCTTATCTTATAATGAAATGATGATTTCATCATGATTTCATCTATTATTATTATTATACTACTAATATTATAAATGCGAAAGTTTGTTAGTTTGGTACTACTTCACGCAAAACTGCTGAACTGGCTCGGCAAAGTACTGTATTGTTTAAACTAGTCTATAAACCTTATTTTGTGCCTTGGAAAGTATGTCCTGGAATCATACGTAGGTATGGTAGCGTTCGACTATTGTAGAGACAGTGACTGCGAGTTTGTTAATTTTACAAACTTGGAAGCAGGAGGGCTATGGATAACCTTCAAAACATCTTCAAATCCTACTAATATTATAAATACGAAAGTATGTTTGTTTGTTACTCCTTCACGCAAAACCTGCTAAACCGATTTTCATGAAGTTTGGTACACACATAGAGAGTAACTTGAATTAACATACGATAGTTTTTATCCCGAAAAAATGTTCCTATGGGATGCCATGGGATGATTTTCTATTTTCCACGGGATCGAAATTTACGCGGATGAAACCGCTGGGCGCAGCTATTATATTATATTTTGTTACCTATTCAACTATCCTAGATGTGGAGGGATTGTGACATGCGGCTCTTCGTTCTCTCTGCCTACCCAATATTTTGCCGTGAACATGTGTTGTTGATATTCTAGAATCTAGATTAATAGGAAGTATCCTTTAGGTTCTCCTGTCTACAGCGATGCTATAAGGATTCCGTGTCTTCTTTTTAAGATAACGGAACGCTAGTAAAACTAGAGACATAGGTGATACATAGTTGTGACCAATTAAATTCAAGTTGATTCGCTTTTTACCGAACTCAAGCTGTGGCCTGTGGGATCTGCCAATTACATACAATTTAATTAAAGAGGCCTATGTACTGCTAGACATAGTCCTGGCCAGGAGAGCACCATAGGTAGTTATATGCAATAGGTATTAAAACGTTATATCTACCCATAAACCATTGATCAAATAAATTTGCATTTACTTAAACTTTTTGGCATCACTTTACTACTATACATTGCTATTTTTCAAGGTTTTTTTTTCCGCTTAATGGGATCCCTGCTAGTAGTTGTCAACTTGGTCTGATTGACTAGACTCTGCTAGTAGTTGTCAACTTGCCCTGATTGACTAGACTCTGCTAGTAGTTGTCAACTTGCCCTGATTGACTAGACCCTGCTAGTAGTTGTTAACTTGCCCTGATTGACTACACCCTGCTAGTAGTTGTCAACTTGCCCTGATTGACTAGACTCTGCTAGTAGTTGTCAACTTGCCCTGATTGACTAGACTCTGCTAGTAGTTGTCAACTTGCCCTGATTGACTAGACTCTGCTGGCAGTTATCAACTTGCTCTGATTGAATAGACTCTGCTGGTAGTTGTCAATTTGCCCTGATTTACTAGATCTGCGAGTAGTTGTCAAACCTCCCTGATTTACTAGACCTGCGAGTAGTTGTCAACCCTCCCTGATTTACTAGACCTGCGAGTAGTTGTCAACCCTCCCTGATTTACTAGACCTGCGAGTAGTTGTCAACCCTCCCTGATTTACTAGACCTGCGAGTAGTTGTCAACTTGCCCTGAATGACTAGACTCTACTAGTAGTTGTCAACTTGCCCTGATTGACTAGACCCTGCTAGTAGTTGTCAACTTGCCCTGATTGACTAAACCCTACTAGTAGTTGTCAACTTGCCCTGATTGACTAGACCCTACTAGTAGTTGTCAACTTGCCCTGATTGACTAGACCCTACTAGTAGTTGTCAACTTGCCCTGATTGACTAGACCCTGCTAGTAGTTGTCAACTTGCCCTGATTGACTAGACCATTTTCTGGCCGACTGGCTGATCATGATACACGATTTTATCGCAGCTCGCATATTTTACGATGCTGATTGCCGTTTACAGTTTACAGCCTTAGCTAGCACGGCCTTGAATGCGCAATGTTTTTAGTGTCTTGGCAGTTTTATCACCTATCGCGTGGGTACTAGGTACCTCCTGTCTGTTAGATCCGCGAAAGCCCCAGGATAACCGAGCGCTCCATCCTCATTATGCAGTCTATATTCCATATTAAAGTATAAGCTATGTTCTGCGCCCCGTGGTTTCACGCGCGTATATTTCGATCCTGAGGAAAATAGAAAATCATCCCATGGCATCCCATAGGAACATTTTTTCGGGATCAATACTATCCAATGTTAATCCAAGTTACCCTCTATGTGTGTGCCAAATTTCATGAAAATCGGTTCAGCAGGTTTTTGCGTGAAGGAGTAACAAATAAACATAAAAACATACAAACTTTCGCATTTATAATATTAGTAGGATAAATAAGCAGCCGGCCTTTCTACCGAAACCCATTACATAACGAAAGTACTGCTGTCACTTAACGCCGGTATAATGTAAGCGAGAGGTACATCCCCGGACGTGCCGGCCCAATTCAGCTGCATGTAGCGTTGCATTACCTACTCAATCTGATTCTCAGTATTATCTGATACGCCTAATTGGTGTTTACTTTTAATGAATGACCAATGAATTGTTATCACTTGTATGATTGTATGTGATAGTGGTTCCTGCTGCCGTTTGATATGATAAGTAATGGCGCTCTCATTAGTAACAATACCAGTGTTCCAAATTGCGAGCGTTTATAGTACGAGAGCTGATCGAGATTTTAAGTAGTAATTATGCATCCTATTAATATTATAAATGCGAAAGTTTGTATGTTTGTTTGTTTGTTACTTCTTCACGCTAAAACTGCTGAAGCGATTCTCATTAATTTGGCACACACATAGAGAGTAACATGGATTAACACAGGATAGTTTTTATCCCGAAAAAATGTTCCTATGGGATTCCATGGGATGATTTTCCACGTACAAAATATACACGGTAAAAGCTAAGTGTCCGTGTGATAAGGGACAAAATGGGGCGCCCGGTCCCGAGTGGTATGGTAATATGGTTATTAAACACGTACATTGAAAACATTTGTGAGAGTAAAGAAGATTTTTTTTGTTATAAATTTAAAAAATAACCGGTTAGGAGTAATCTAATATTTAATCGATTAATAATTTATTTTTTTAGTAGACAGACCTAATATGTTTTTAATAGACACCTAACAAAACCTAAAATGTATTTTTTTAAGACAGACCTATTTTAGCCATAAAACTTGAGCTGCTTCCCAGGTCTTGTACTATCATTATGAGTCATGTCAGTCAGTGACTAAACAAAACAACGTCATTATGACAAATGCATTAGTTAACTGAGTAATAAAAATGAGATTGTTTTACCAGTGTCTTCTTTAAACTTGGTGTAGAAACCATTGCTTCGAGCAGCCACGGACCGGTTACCGATCCGAACCGATCTTCTCAAGTTTTTATTTCATAGTAACGACATGCAAACGAGCACTACTTCCTACTCCTCCTACTTTCTTCTGATTAAATTCGTTGCGGGTCCCAAGACAGATTTAGCTTTTCCCTCGGGCTCCCTGCGATTATATCAAAGGGTCAAGTGTGGTTGCCGCTGTCGACCATGGCGACACAGGAGTAGCGGTGGTGGGAACGAGTGGTGGGCCAAAGCCCGTTAAAAAAAAATGCAAACGAGCAGTTATAACCTTCGCAAACGTAATTCAAATTTTTTTTTTGGGTTTTCTCAAAATCAGTAACAGATGAGACTTCGCCAATCTCCCATTCTGCTATTTGCATGCCCCTCTAACGATATATCAAGTCAAACTTGCTCGTGTAATTTGTTCCCCATTTCATTTTTTTTATTACAGATTGACTGTACTATATATCCCGTTGCTGTTTGCGTAGCTAATCTCTTAGTAATGTATCGTCTACAGTCTACTAGCTGTACGAATGCAAACGAATATCTAAGTATAGTTCATTGAACTGCATGTAAAGGTTTACATTTCCGGGCCTCGCAGCTGAATATTTAATAGTAACCACTGCACTGTGTGCAAAGCTGTATGCGAACGCGTATTGTCATGCAACAACCAAATGAAATTGGAGCCAAGCGTTTGTGAGAATGGACGGACATGGAACATCCTCAACGTAATTTACAGCGTTCATGTTACGTTCGCTTCTTCACAACACCCGCCCATACCATAACTGTTGAGCCGTTGTATGGATGAACTTCTTGAACGCACCTCAATCTATCAGTATTTCTAAGACGACGGTACATTCTTACCCTTCTAGTGGCTTGAACCCAAGTCAAGACTCATCGCAAAATACAATTTTATCCCATTATTCCCGGGTCCATGAAATGCGCTCCCTAGACCATTCATTTCAACGAGCGCGATTCCTGTGACGTATCGATGAATAGAATAATAGAATAGAATATCTTTATTCAATAACCCTACATCACTACATTACAGACAAGACAAAAACATAGATTAAAAAAGATAATAAATCCTACTAATATTAAAAATGCGAAAGTTTGTAAGAATGTTTGTTACTCTTTCACACAAAAACTACAGAACGGATTTTCATGAAACTTTACAGTAATATAGCATTCATATCAGAATAACATAATAAGTTAAAATTTCGAATCAATTTTGAAGTTTGAAATCCACTCGGGCGAAGCCGCGGGCGGAAGCTAGTCTTACATACAAGAACTTAAAAAACTTAAAACTAATTTATCACTATCAGCACAGCAGTGCAATGTGAGGACTGAGGAGCACTGAAAAGGATGTCAATCGGTACGCGACTGAGAACTAGGGTTCCCTGACACCGATTTTCAGTGACATCCATAATCCGAAAGGTAAGACGGAAGGTGACATGTTGAAATATTGGGCACCTAGTTGGGCGTCGCGTCGTGCTAATATAATTAATGCAGTCAATTTCGCACAGTTTGGCAGCTAACAACTACACTACTTGAATTTTGTAGCCCTAAAGCTATCTCTCGGTCGGTAACATCGTCTGGCGTATTGTAGTCAGTTGTATGTATCGTTCTTCACCTGGGTGCTGCTCAGCACTCAGCAGGACCTCCCGTGTTATTGTAACGCTGACGAAGAGCCACGGGAAAGAGGTAGTGCCTCACACACACTCGACTGCATGCAAGCATGCAGCTTGCATGCAGTCGAATTGGGCTGCCAAGTGACAGCTGTGCTGTCGCGTTTCGGTGTGTAAGTAGCCGGTGGCCCATGGAGGTGGGAGGAGAAAGGAGGGCAGCGCATCTGTATAGCCTCTATGTGGATGTTTGTGGGCGTCGGTAGTCATGAAAATGGCTCCGGCTGCTCGTTTGCCCTCCTATATCGTAAAAAAAAAAACATCGGGGAACACCTGCGTTCTGTTATTAATCTAGAAACTTGAGTAGGCAGAGGCACTTTTGCACACGGGACAAGAGGCGAGGATGGGAACTTCATTCCATAACACTATACCGAATTAGTGGCAATCCCATTCTGTGGGCGGGACGACTTGGATATCCCTTAAGGGATTGACTGGTTGATGATTAACAGGCATTTGACGGTAAAAGGGCGACACTCCTTTTTCACACGTCACCAAAAAAGTGTACAGGTTCCACTCTACGACAGTGCAATAGGGCCCAATAGGGTTTTCTTGCATTATACCAGTGTCTTTGGTCTTTGTATACATTACTTTTGTATTACAAATATGTTTATTTGTAATTTTCAGGCTGGCCTCAAATCAAAGAAGGACCCGAACATACAATTGGAGGAAATGAAGCATCCACTGATGCACACCTGGAGTTTCTGGATGTTCACCAACGCCAAGAAGAAGTGGGAGGAGAACCTGGTGAAGTTGACCACATTTGATACGGTCGAAGATTATTGGAGGTAATAGCAATGGTATATATAAAAATGAATGTTTGTCTGTTTGATAATAATCCTTTTGAAACGCTCGCAGGATAGGTACCTACAGATAATTACTTACGTAATATTATGTTATCATCAAAAATGTCGTAACAACAGTGTTCTGATGATGAAGTATTTTTACGGCCGTCCGCGTGATTGTAATACGGATGCGTTGCCCTTCTTTCCTCCTCCCCCCCAATGGGCCACCGGCTACTCACGTACAGAAACGTGACAGCATAACTGCCACTTCACAGTGGTATCGTGCAGCGACCGGTACCTCCCCAATTGTGCCGGCTCAGCTTCGCTTCCAGCATCCAATCCAATCATCCAATAATATCTAGTTGTCCTTGAAACGTATAAGTTTATGCCGTAAGTGTAAGCGGCGGTCCTGCACCCAATTACATCGGATTATCATTGTATGTACGAAAGAATATTTAACTGATTTCAATGAGAAGAGTGCTAATCATGATAGAAATACTAGGAACAGGCACAAACTAGATGTACCATTTCATAGACTGAGCAGAGTAAAGAATTCCTTTAGGGGTCAATGTATACGCCTCTACAATAAAATCCCAGAAAGCGTTCAAAAACTCTCAATCAACAAATTTAAAAAAGTAGTTAAGGAACGCTTGTGCGGCAAGGGATATTACAAAGTAATAGATTTTATGACAGATACCACACCTTGGGAATAATACCCTCCTCCCAGGCTACTTCTATACAAAAATAAATGTAAATTATATTTTTTTAATGTATATATATATAAATGAAGAATGTATAATGAAAAAAATTAATGAGGCCCGCTGAGTTTGTTTCGCCGGTTCTTCTCAGGACAGGGCTAGGGTTGAACCGGTGGTAGATGGAAATTTTTGACGTTCAAAAAGCAATTTTTCAAATTCTATTTTGAATAAAAATATTTTGATTTTGATTTTGATTTTATCGTCAAAGCAAAAAAGTATAAAGGATTACAGAGTGCCCTTGTATGTGCTGAAATACTATATTATCTATACTAATATTATAAAGAGGAAACCTTTGTATTTTTGAATTTTTGTATTTTTGTATTTTTGTATGTTTGTATTGAATAGGCTCAAAAACTACTGGACCCTATTCAATACAAACATACAAAAATATAAAAATACAAAAATTCAAAAATACAAAGGTTTCCTCTTTATAATATTAGTATAGATGACACATTCATGAATGTGACATGTATGTCATGAAAACGACGTCTTCGTCATGAAAATTCTGCTCGATTCACATTATAAAAACCATTCCAGCCTGTACCACTGGATGAAGCGTCCGTCGGAGCTGACCTTCGGGCAGGACTACGCGGTGTTCAAGCGCGACATCCGGCCCATGTGGGAGGACGCCGCCAACAGGCAGGGCGGCCGCCTGCTCATCAACTTCGAGAAGGCGAGGAACATCAACCTCGACACGGCCTGGTCTTATGTGGTGAGATTTTTATAGCCAAAACAAAAATACAAATCATTATTTACAAGTTATTCAGCGTCGTAAGTGGCAGTGCCACTCAAGGCAGCTAAATTGAGCAACACGACCGGGCACCTGTCGCTTACAAGATACCGTGTAAAGTGACAGCTGTGCTGTCGCGTGAGTGCGGAGTGTAAGTAGCCGGTGGCCAATGGAAAGGAAGGAGGGTAACGCATCTGTATAACCTTTTTGCGCACATGTAGGGTTAGTTTTTGGTCACCTCGCCCGATCACACTTTTCGTAACGATTTCGTCATGCATTCATCAGCTTCTCCCGGCTCCCCAGGTCAAGCGCGCGTAAAGAGGTTTTACTTCGATAAAATAATATACAAGGTTGATACAAGCGAGAGGCATTAAATTAAACCACATCATCCATCATTTCCAGTCCACACCACAAAAATGAGATCAATCTGAGCAATATTTTAGCCACAGCAATTTTTTAAAGTTTTTTCTTACTTCGTACACGCTGTATCGCAGATGATCGCCGACTATGGTCGGCGTCATTCACCCCGTGCTCGCTGTAGCCGGCCGGTACAAAGAGTGCTAACAATTTTCGCTATTTAGCTTGTTTGAAAAAAGTATTGTCGTATACTTGTCGTAAACTTATTTTAAATAGTTTCGGATTAACTGTAGGCACTTATAGTCTATGTGATTTCATTTAATGTCTCTCGCTCTTATCAACCCTGTGTATTAAGGTCACAGAGAGCAGGCAGCTGACACGGTTGTTTTGTTTTTCAGATATTGTTCTTGATAGGCGAAAACTTCATCCATTCGGACGCGATCTGTGGCGCCGTGGTGAATGTGAGGGCGAAAAGTAAAATTGGTGAGCTGCGTTATAATATACTAGCTTTTGCCCGCGGCATCACACACGTTAAATTCGAAGTTATTATACATATAAACTTTCCTCTTGAATCACTTTATCTATTAAAAAAACCCATAACTAGTTAGATATGGTAGCACTCGCCTATTGTAGAGATCGAGTCTGCGAGTTTGGTAATTTAAAACTTTGGAAGCAGGAAGGCTATCGATAACCTTCAAAACTACTTCAAATTTTAAAATAAATATAGGGTGAGTCTGTTTGCCTTGCGCGACTACATCTAATTTCCATTTAACCTATTACTGGCCGCCAAAGGTGTACCATGATCTGATCTGCGAACCAAATTCAGGATCCCACACCGTGTTGAATACGCGTACCACTATCATATCAGCATAAAAATATTAGGTTCTTTAATTTTTTTTTTCTTAAACTTAAAAAGAATTGAAACAGTGCATCTTTACGTCATTTCCTTAATCGGATAGACAGAGAGAAGCCAGTGTCACACGTCACAATCCTTAGATATTTTGCCTCCACATTCACTCTATCAATTTGCTGTTAAATTACTTATTGAAAATAAAATAATAATTATTAAAAAACAAAAAACCCGACTGCAAAAAAT
>LUGF01024042.1:172063-189609 GCA_001625245.1 Calycopis cecrops
CACCCACCCGCCACCACTTACCATGAAAATACTATCCAAACTACCTGGAAAACTCATTTGTGTACGATTTCTCTATAGGACATGACGGTGACGGGAATATTTCACTTCGACCCCGAACGCGCGTAAGTCGTGATATAAATCTGAGAGAGTTTCGGCACTTATAAGTTTATAGACAAATAAATACGAATTATTAGCCTATATAGAATAAGGCTTTATACGTTTAGGAGAACAAAGGATAATAAAACGGAACCACCGTTTGATTAGAAAACACATCAATAAATAAAATTTATCTTCCACCAGATAAAGCCCTCAACCCAGATTCCCTTCAGTCACAAACATGTAGTCATCGGTTTCGTGTAAGCGAGAGGTACCTCCCCGGTCGTGCCGGCTCAATTCATCTGCGTGCATGCATGCAGCGTGGCACTACCTCATACTAATGTGGGTGCGTTTATTTAAAAATTCCCTCCAAAATAAAATTCTCTTGTCTATGCACGGATGATGAATATTATGTTCCATTTTAAAGAGCCTCACCATAGACGGGTCGATATGCAACATATTCTCTATGGTTGCATTTTAAACACAACATGTCACGTTATTTGCCCCTTTATGAGCTTCAATGGCACGTCAGTTGTTGACTCGCAAACAGTTTTTGTGTTGTCTGTTCATATATAATGCAGACAGTAAATATTATTACCAGTCTGTACAGACTACTTGTATGCCTATTTATTTTCTTTTAACTTACCATACGATATAAATTAAGTTAAATGTCTTAAATAACTTATTAAAATCTGTATAGCAATACGTAAAAGAGGTTCGCATCTTAATTTGTCATATGTACATTCAAACTGTGGAATACTATACCGTAGTCTACACTTTCCACCAAGTGAGACAGTGGCTAAACGCAAGTCTATCCAGTATAAAAAAGACTCGGTTAACTTCGTCTATGGCCTTCGAATTTCACTTTCCCTCTCACAAGACAGAGCCCTTTTATATGAGATCCATATATTAAAAACTTTTAAAAATAGGTAATTATTCTGCCATCTTGAATGGTCCGCCATATTGAATTTAGAATGACATCACACACTTTTTCGTGCATTGTCATTCAAAATAAACGTGTATACCAAAGTTTGAACTTAAACAGTTGAAGAAATCTATTTCAAAATTTAGGTAGTTCAAAAATTCCACCCAAACTATGTTAATATTTACATAGATGCATTGCAAGTTAAATAAAAGTTTAAAATAATAATAACCCGGTGATAGATATTAATTCAATTCAATTCAAAAATAATTGCATATTTTTATGAATTGAATTGAAATTCATCAATACTTTCTAATGATTTTACGAAAAAATAATCGTACGCAAACCGACTTTACACACAACCATTTTTTTTATTTTTCCTACAAAAAGAGGTACGCAAATTTGGAATCTTACATGGGGTGGTTGATTCGTTGCCATTGGCCTAGAACTATGTACGAGCAGCCCAGATGTATATTATTGATTGAGTGACAAACGTCGTAGGTATCACAGTCAGACACACGGGAGACCTTGGCCGCCATGCACCATCGATCTGCCGTGATGTCACAGACTGTCCGTGGCATGACATGGGAGAAGGCAAGGACGGACATTACAGCGAAACGATGATAAATGGTTTTAGTTTACGTACCAATTCTAGAGCATAACGCCTATCTCATCTAGGAGTAGGTAAGTAAGGACAACAACAATATACAGTGGAATTGTACCAACTCATAAGTAAGTCATGTACTTACTTATGAGTTGGTACCAACTTTAGATCATGACACCTATGTCTTATAGGTAAACAAGGTCAGCAACAATTTACAGAGAACCGTTCGACGGAGAGTGCTTTTTAGTTTATTGGGCAAACGAGCTATCGGATTCTATTGACTATCGATGCTCATATAGATCCGCATAATTGTTATACAGGTGTTCTCCCTCAATTTTTTTGGCTGTACTGGACGTGAAACTCACGAACCTGTAACTCAATGTGATCCTGTGAGCGAGACGTACCTTTGTTCCGGCCCAAATCGCCTGCAAAGCAACATGACAATGATTACTTATTGATCTTGAAGCACTTTTTCAAAATGACGTATGATGTGTCTTCACACGTGTTCCAAAAAAGAAACAATAACTCTTACACGAAAACGAACGGCAAATATGCTAGCGTGTCTTGCTGCATGTGAGTTTTCGGTGGCCCGAAGCGGCAAAGTTTTCAGGCATTCGGATCGTTACGTTGCTATATTAATGTAATAATTACATGTCACGTTGTCCTTAACAACTGAATCGATTTTAGTCAAATTTGTCGAACCTAAAGCAGTATCTGGGCACATTCTTGCCGGCGACGTCAAGGATGATGATGACATGGAAAGGGAGCGTAGGGTGCTAGCGGTTCGAGGGAACATGCTGGCCAGATTGTTGTTTGTTATACAGGTCATGTCAAAACAACGCTTTTTCAAAGTTTATTGTCAAGGTCTGTACGCGCGTGCTCTCCTTTTTTTTTTTTTTTTATGGTATAAGGGGGCAAGCGAGCAGTTGTAGCCATTTTCATGACTACCGACGCCCATAGACATCTGCATAGAGACATACAGATGCGCAGCCCCCCTTTCTCCTCCCACCTCCATAGTCCATGGGCCACCGGCTACTTACACACCGCACGAAACGCGACAGCACAGCTGTCACTTCACGCCGGTCTCATGTAAGCGAGAGGTACCTCCCCGGTCGTGCCGGCCCAATTCGGCTGCATGCAAGCATGCAGCGTGGCACTACCTCTTACTAGATTCTCAGATTCTCTGGTTCAGGTGTCCGCAAAAGTCGTTAGACAACCCTGCGCATCTAAAATAATAAAGTTTTCTGGATGATGTTGAAACTTCCTAGACACTGCAGTCTCAGGTATGTTTACCATTATAACACAGATGGCTTTCATGTCATCATTAGAAAAAAGGTAGCATCTCTGGTGGGGAGGCTTCGGGGGAGCGACAACAGCATCCTGCAGCTGCGGATGACCCACAGGCGCCTGTGCTGAGGCATCTCGTGCGGATTATGATTCCGCCCGGGATTCCTTCTAAGTACACGACGCATTAAAACATTATTGTTATTTAAATATTATTAATTTAAAGAAAATACTAACTCTAGCTTTCAAGACTTCTTGTTCTGACTACTAAAGCAAATGGATCAGTGTCGGCGAAATAAGTAAATTGGAATTTGAATTTGATATTACTTTTTATCTACAACAACGGGTGATGAGATGGTGATGATGATTGCGCGTGCAAACGCATTACCGCTTTATAGGTCATGTTTGTTGGGTAGTTTAAACTTAATCGCGCCAACATGGAGCGACGTAGTAACTTCAGGGTCACGGAAATTATCTTGTAGACACTAAAGCCTTGTCCACAGGGGACAGACGTCTCGAGAAAATCGCGAAACATACGTGTCTTTAGAATGTCTCGCGACAGAAAGATAAATATACATAGTATTATATAATTACTAGCTGCGCCCCGCGGTTTCACCCGCGTAACTTTCGATCCCGTGGGAATATCGGGATGAAAAATAGATGTTGGCCGATTCTCAGACCTACTCAATGTGCTCACAAAATTTCATGAGAATCGGCCAAGCCGTTTCGGAGGAGTATGGCAACGAAAACTGTGACACGATCTTGTAGTATACTGTAGTAGCTTAGTGACTGTAATTTTGTTAAATTAAAACAATTAAAATGTAGATTAGATATGTCGGTTGGTTGCCAGCGCCGGACTTAGCTCTGGCGGGACTCGGTTTGGAGGCCTCGGTGTTGAGAAGGGCCCCATTTATTGGTATAAAATGATCTTAAGACCCTTAAACCTTATGAGGCCCAGAGCTGCAGCTCTCTTAAGCATCCACCTGGTTCCGGCGCTAATGCCCGCTACTAACTAACTAACTAGCGCTACTCTTCACTATTATAGCGTGAGACAATTGTGCTCATTGCAAGCTGAAGTCAGCTTGCTTACTTCAAGAACTATTTTGGTTTCGTTCTCGTTCAGGTTACTGAGACTCAGTAGAGAGTCAGAGAAACCAGACTCTCTCCGTAGCTGAGCCACACTGCCGATGCCGGCAGAACCGACAACCGCTGGGGAAAAAGTGCTCTCAAGTGGCGGCCCCGCGCGGGCAAGCGTGTTGTTGGACGGCCTCGGTGGACTGATGACCTGGACAACATCGTGGGATGCAAGCAGCTTGTGACCGTGACATCTCCGTGGTCTCTGGGGAGCCCTGTGTCCAGCAGTGGGCGTCTTCTGACTGTAGATAGAGCCGATTACTATTTCAGAGATTATGTGACGTCAGCAGCTGATAAAAAGTCGGTTGTTATCTTATTTAGAAAAGCCGCAGATGTACAGAAAAAAATACATTAAAATAAAAAAAAATGTTACCTACAATCAATTGTTATCACCTTGATATTTGGAGGTTATATTTTTTTAATAATTGCGAAATTTTCGGTGGCGATCCAATATTAATATTACTCGAAAAGTGCCGGTTTCAGCCACTAGGTGGCGTGACAGTCCAGACGTTCTAGACGCTCGGCTCCTGTAATATGTTATACCAGCTAGGTTGCAAATAAGTTATTGTACTATCTCTTACAACAAGTACCTCCCTATATATTAAGGCACTTCTCCATATAAGAGGGTGGAGTCATTTACATTACCGAGCGTACCTACTGCGTTTTTAAATACACTT
This sequence comes from Calycopis cecrops, assembly GCA_001625245.1. Lineage (NCBI taxonomy): Eukaryota > Metazoa > Arthropoda > Insecta > Lepidoptera > Lycaenidae > Calycopis > Calycopis cecrops. The sequence goes on from LUGF01024042.1 coordinate 176,781, forward strand.
AAAATTAGTTGATAGCTTCGAAGCGTCACTAGAGCTCCTTTTTTAGGTACGAAGATGATTCCGTAGTGAAATATTTTCATGCCACGCTCCTTAAGTCGTGTCTTAAGGAGTCTACTCCATCGAGTCACATCAAGGATGTATCCTTGCAGCCTGAACACGCCGTGTGAAGTAGTTGGCTTGTCGCTGATCATTAGTAAGTCCGTCCAGTTGGTGGCGTGCTACGAAATTGTCTATGATTGATGGAGTCGCTTACTACTCGCCCCTGGTAGGGCTGTCACACGCAAAATAAACTTCTTAAGAAAAAATATGGAATGAATTACCTCGTCAATGTATTGGTTACTGGGTATTGATACATTTAAATAGACAGAGCCAGTGCGATCTTGTCCTTAATTTATTTAGTGTCATGCGACACAAACCTATGCTGAAGTTGTTATCGGCCCTAGTGCAATGAGATATGAAACACAGGGTTTGACATTGATTCAATTAATTCAACAGAAGGCAAGCCATCAATATGATAGAGTTCCTGCCCGAATTTTCATTCAGGCTCTCCGCGTTAGGCTTGGAGAATGGTAATGATGCAGAACATAATATGCATAAAACGAGATTGGGGGAGTGCCCACAAGGTCACTCCCAATCCCTCGTTTTAATATTTTCTACTTTTCAAATCAGGCATCTATTGATATTAGGATCTCTGTACTTATTCTCGTATGCACACAGCTGTAACACCGATTTTCCGACTCTGGACTGTCATTAGACTTTAAGCTGCAGCTGCGGTCGAAACGCACGCACTTCGGTGGTCGAGTGGCAAGCATTCGACCACCGAAGTGATCCTAAGAATATAAGAAAGCCTTGGTTTAACTTAAAGGGCCAGTTGTCCAAAATGTATGAGTTAGATTCCACATGCAACTCGAGTTTAAAACGTACTTGGTTGTGAAATGAAAGATGCACAAAAGACGTGAGCTATGTCAGTGGCGTACCTAGAACTTTTGCCGCCCGGGGCGATTTCCAGTTTGCCGCCCTTTCTATTGTAAGTCTATCAAATAGTGGTTTTTAAAATAAATTATTAAGTTATTTTTTACAACTATAAGTAAATATAAAAAATGCCGCCCCAAGGTAAGTGCCGCCCGGGGCGGACCGCACCCACCGCCCCCCCCTAGGTTCGCCACTGAGCTATGTAAGAACAACAGTCAATAAGCGTTTTGTTAAATATGTAAATATTCGCCCGAATTTATTCTCAAATATTTGAAGGAGTCTATTAACATTTTGCGGCCCTGTCGGCCCTAGCCCTGTGCCCAATTAGCCCTTACCCCCACCCCTCGTATTAACCACGGACAAACGTAACGACCCCATTCTTTTGTACACCACACTTTACGTGGCCTTACCAGCTAACTGTCGTCTTTGGAACTACAATTAAACTACTATTGTTATAACTATACCGTCAAGTATTTTTACATGGGGACAAAGGAGGAGTTTTGAACCTTGATTTTAATTAATAACTACTGACGGACCTCGATGTCTGTATAATACAGATGCCCTCTTTTTCCCCTCTTCAGTAGGCCGCTACAAGCTCAGCATGAAACTGAGAGGCAATTTCTGGTCGTATCTTTGCTTGCAATGCAGCTTGTTATTTCTTACAAAGCTCTAGGATGTATTGCTCACATATTACGTACCTACTGACTGTATCGCCGTTCGCTGAAGCGATGCTGTCGCGTTCTGTGTGGTCTGTGATAGCCCGAAGAATCATTGGGGCAACGGGTAAACGAGGGCGACGCATCAGCAAAACACAGCGGATATTTATGGACATCAATAAATAAAAGGCTAGTACTTGTTTGTCTTTATGTCCTAAAAGTCGGATAAAAATACATCATACATCGAATAGTAAGTACGATTTTCACATTGACTCATACAGAAGTATATGGACAGTATTTTCACGTAGGTTTTTAGTAAGGTAAATAAAATTTTATTTTTGCAGAAAAAATCACAATAAATTGATTTACACCTTTATGCCACACATATTATAGCGCCATAAAAAGGGTTAAATTATAAAATTCGCGTACTACACCATAAACCAATTTCGGTCATATACGTTTTCAATATTACAATCCAGCGTAAATTTCTCGACGTTCAAATTTGAACCGTAGTAGTAAACTTTACGGTTTATTTTCCAAAAGGTCAGTAAATAGGCGCCATTTTGGGTCGTCGTTTGTTGTTTGGGCGCGGTTGCCATGGCGACGGTATCGGCACATCTTGCGTGGTCCTACGTATTCGGACGGCCGATGAACTGGCCGTTAATATATTTTTATTGCTTTTTATTTGCTACTCTATTGCATAGGTTAATACGCGCGTGCCCGTCCGCCATTACGATTTTACCGGAGTTTTTTTCGGAGCAGAACTCATGCTGTGGAAGCGAAAAGAATATAGACGATGAGATTAGATTTGAGGTTTAATGGAGGACCAACCCCACATTACAACAGCAAAACAACAACAACAACAACAAAAAGTTCTAAATAGTACTGGCAGTAACTTTTTTTTAAATTTAATTTGAAAATTGGAGATATATATTTATCAGAATTAAAAACATTTTTAAGTTCCTTGATCACTGATAAACATTCTGGAGTGGTTTTTGAAAACTTGTAAAATAACCCATTTATCTATTGTTATTATCGCCCGCGTGGTCGGCAGTACTTCCTTTCTGACGTTCCTATGGCGGGGCTGCTCGCGCGTGAGGGCTACGGTCTCAGCGATATCCTGAATGACTGGCTCATGGGGACAGAGGGCACAGATTTTAACTTATAGGGTGTCGTTACATTCGTCTTTATAACGCCAGTGCTTGTATTGATAGTAAGAGACAGTGCCACACTGCATGCTTGCATGCAGCTAATTGGGTCGGCACGACCGGGGAGGTACCTCTCGCTTACACGAGACCGGCGTGAAGTGACAGCTGTGCCCTCGCGTTTCATGCGGTGTGTAAGGAGCCAGTGGCCCATGGAGGGGGGAGGAGAAAGGAGGGCAGCGCATCTGTATAGCCTTTATGCGGATGTCTATGGGAGCCGGTAGTCATGAAGTGGCTCCGACGAAGAACCTAGAACGACGAACTTCAAAAAAAAGCAATTCCCTGGCACGCTCTCTGTAATAGAAGATGTTCAGTGAGCCGATCTAAGCATGGCTAATCGCATTGTGTATTAGGATTAATATCTCCGTGGTGCAGCAGCTGAGTTTCACCTGGCTGTCCTTTCCTTTTCTTGGCTTGTATAAGTCATTGTAATCTTGTCTCACGATTTACTGGGGAGTGAAATTGGAATTACTTCCTACTCCTCCTATTCTCTTCTAATTATCGGGTCCCAACTCCCACGGCAGTCCGAACCTGCTGCGAACATGTCCAAGGGTCATAGTGGTTGACGCTGTCGATCCTGGCGACGCAGGAGTATGTTTTCTGAGTGTCTGCGCACGGCAATCTCAGGAACTACAAATGATGGCGAGCGTTATTCAACATTTAATGTAAACCACCAGGGATAACTTTTCTCTTAAATTTTTTATATTATAAAGCTGGCAAACCAGCAGTTGGAGCCATTTTCATGATTACCAACGCCCATAAATGCAGAGTTTATACTCCATTCTACTTAGACACCGCACGAAATGCCATTTTACACCAGTGCAGTGTCATGTAAGCAAGAGGTACCTCCTCGGTCGTGCCGGCCCAATTCAGCTGCGTGACTCTACCTCTTATTAAAGTACTAAAGCACTAACACACTCTGTAACCGATAATAATTTTTAGCCAAGTGCCTAGTAGTGGTTTAGCGAAGTTCAAAATCAACAGAATCTTCATATTGAGCACTAGTTATCGAGCCAAGTGTGTATGTACCAAGTGATGCTTCTTGTATAACTTTGCTAGCAACATACGCATTTGTGCACACTATGATCCTCATTGGTGTCCTGTTTATGCTCACAAAGCATCAAGTAATGTAACCAGAGTGCATTTAAGGATTATACTGTATCCAATATGAAACAATTACTTAGAGAATTAGATAGGGATAATCTATATATTAATACGTGAAGCAAAAAGTTTAGGAACATTTTTACGAAAATTGCGCGGACAGAGGAATATGAATTATAGTTATAGTTAATATTATAGTTTACGTGTAAGAGAATTATTGCAGAACGCTAATATATTTTAACAATAATGTTTATAAAGTACTTTAATTTAATAAATAAAACTTTACACACACTACCATGCATCTTTTGCAAGTGTTGAAAATTGTACATAAAAAGTTTACCTTAGTTACAATGTCATATGATATTTAGTTTTTAATTACAAAAAAGTTTCATAGATCGAATATCGATCTTCGCGAGTCAACTAGTAAAAATAAAAAGCTATTCTATTGCATGGTCCGTCTGTGGTCTGAAAATAAATGTCAGGCGACATATGATACTGTGCAGCCTGGGTGGATACGGGGCAACTAACAAGTACAGCGCCGGCTGGACCTTGAGTACCGCACTAAACGCGACAACGCAGCTATAATTTTTCGCCGGTATCGTGTGAGCGAGAGGTACCTCCCCGTCGTGCCAGCTACAATTCGGATACAATGGTGTACGGCATACTCTTACTCCGGTTTGTGAGAGTTTGTGCAAGAAAGCACCCCAACGTAGTCATCACGACCATATTTTGTGAAATTTTTAGTACGAGGTAGTGCCACGCTAAATGCATGTAGCCGACTTGGGCCGGCACGACCGGGAAGGTACCTCTCGCCTACTCGATACTGGCGTAAATGACAGCTGTGCTGTCGCGTTTCGTGCGGTGTGTAAGTAGCCTGTGGCCCTTGGAGGGAGGAAGAGGAAGGAGGGCAACGAGTCTGTAGTCTCTATGGGGGAAGTCTATGGGCGTCGGTAGTCACGAAAACGTCTTCGATTGCTCGTTTACCCCTTATATAAAAAAAGGTCGGAAGGTAACAATTGATATACCTACGGATATTTTTGCCAATAATTTAACATAAATGTTTTAATAACATTAGTCTTAATATTTTCACTCTACAAATTCCTTATCTGTGTTTTAGAAGTAGAATTAAGTTAAGATCAATACCGATAGGGTACGAAAAAATGCGCTGTCAAAAACTGGACGTCGTTAGTCACTTAGCACTTATTGGTCGTTTGCTGTTTTCCAGAAATAGATAAAAACTTAGTTATTTTTTTGTAATACAACTACTCTACGCTAGATGGCGATGCTAACAACAAAACAAAAAATATTTTGCCAAATGATTATTTATTTCTTAAGATCTAAACACAATGATGTCGATTATTTAAATACAATAAGATACATTTTCGAAGCTTTCACCAGATTTGTCAAATTTATAATTTCGCCTTAGCACAATGTTTACTATTTACAATTGATTCTCCCCATTTAAAAGAGGGTAAATAAGAAACTATAAACACATACTGGAATAAAGACTACATTTTACAAAAGATAAAATAGCTAGCAATTTGAAAAGACTACTTTAGAAATATTCAGAATTCGTTGAATGGTACTAATCTAGATTTTCACCTCTATTTTTCGTGAACGTAACCTAGTGATTGTTAACAGCGATGGATTCAGGTGGGGGCTTAGAAGGGCTGCCGCCTCAGGCCCTGTAAGACTTATGGGCCTTAAGGTCATTTTTATAGCCATAAAAGGGACCCCCATCACAATTTCAAGGTTTCCAAGCCCCAGGGCCTTCCAGCGCTAAATCCGGCGCTGATTGTTAATAATTATGAACTACAACTAGGAAATTACATTTGAGAACATAAATTACGTGCAGTCATACAATGTCAAAAATACAAAACCACAACTTAAATATTTTCATTTACTGGATAATAATTTAACATTAATTAACAAATTACAACTATGTCGAAGGTATATAAAATAATTATAGCGATGGATCATCCATCTTAATTAAATGCGAGGACTAAGGATCTTGGCACAAGTACACACTATAATATTAATCTTGATGTATTTTCGACTTATCATACAGACTGGAACGTTTAAAAATTACATCTAGATGGTATTTTAGTAAAAATGCCAATATAACGTACGACGAATTGTTAATAACATTTAAAGCGTTAGTATAATTTATATTTGTAATGAATATACATAAGTGACTACGGGCCGTTTGGCGCAAGTTTTACATCGAGTAGTTCAGCTATCGGGCGCTAGATGGCGCTGTACACGTTAAACGTATTTATGATCGAAACAAGACCTGACTATTAAAGCACTGAAAGGTCTATAAATGCTTATGTGTTACGCTTAGATCTTACTGACTAGTTCTACATTACAGTTTTTGATGTAAATTTATTGATAAATTAGTAAAAATATTAAAATGCGAATATTGATACAATATAAAATAAATTTTCTGGTAAGGTAACACTATAATATATATTATTTTAATTTAATATCATAGCAATGTCACTAAATAATACTATGAAATCACTGCCTGAACATGTTAACACTACTTAAATACTACTACGAAAATAATTAAAAAAATAAAAAATATTTATTCGAATATTAATTTGTTTCAACAAATTACTACTAAACAGAAGAATAGAGGTAGTTTAAAGTTTATACAGGTGATCAAAATTTACCTTTAAAGTAGCTACAATATGCTGCAGTATGAGCCATAATGTCACTATACTATATAGAATATAATATATTAGGTGCGTAACTGCCTCATAAGAATATGAATCATATAAAATGTGGAAAAAAATCAACATAAAAACTTATGAAAGAGAGGAGACAATATAAAACTTAATTATAAATCACACTGTTGTTACCATAGAGGTTATACATAGAGTAGGGCACACATGATAAGAAAAGCAGAGAAAGAGATAGCTGTACCCCGTCTCTCTGTCTATTGATGTAGGCGTCGCAAACAAAATTTTAAAATCATAAAATCGCAGCAATTTGAATAATTAAAATTGTTTTAGTAATCATTGATAATAATGTAAATATAATAAATATATGTCAGTTTAAAAAGGCCTTCCCTTATACCACACTAAATGCTGAAAAAGTTACGTTTAAAATTTTGTTTTTTAACGTAGTAATGGAAACTGACAACCGCCATTTTGTGTCCGCCATATTGGGCAGTAAATTTATTTACACAATATGGCGATTACTAATATATACAAATAAGCGAAGATCACGAGGGTACTGCAACTAATCTTTGCTTCTAAGAGACGTGTAAACCCTGCTCTGTGCATAATACAACTCTGCAAAACCTGTGCATCTCTCCGAAAAACGCTTTTTCACTCTTCCACGCCCGCCTTAAGTTAGCATAGTGTAGCGTTATGACGTCATCGGCACCAGACGCACAGGTCTATCCGAGTTGTAACTCTATGGTTGTAATCGATATAATATATGGATAGCTGATACTATGGTTCATCTTGATCAATCAATCAGAGGTCAAATTATGAACTAAATTAATGCACGTTCAATGCTAATGCAACTAGTATCTGATGCATGCTATATCATTGATAGGCATCAGATGGATGTGGCTTCTGTACCCTCTTTTAGGGAGGCCTGTGTCCACGTGCGGTTGGCGATAGACTTGGCGTCTTATATCCGCTGCATATAACATCGATCGTCAAAGAGATATGGGTAATAACCATGATGTAAGCGTACAAGTCTGCGTCCATCTAATGGAAAAGCACCAGATGGAAGTGGCTTATGTGTACCCTCTTTTAGGGAGGCTTTTGTCCACGTGCGGTTGGCGATGGAATTGGCGTCTTATATCCGTTGCATATAACATGGATCGTCAGAGAGATATGGGTAATACCATGTAAGCTTACAAGTCTACGTCCATCTGATGGTCAGCTATCCAGTCACGTGAGTTACCAAATCCCGCGGGTGGGGCGCGGCAGCACTATCGGCGCGGGCGGCATCATGTCGAACTCCTCCACAATCGTCTTGGGATGCAGCGCGCTGACGTTGTTGTCCAGCGTGTACGTGCGCACGTGCGTCACGCTGCGTTCGTTCTCCAGCCAGTCGCCGCTGCGTCGGCGCTTCACCTGCTTGTTGCGGATGTGGGCGAGCCGGGAGAGCTGGGACTTGATCTGCTGCGGGGTGAGGCCGGTGCGGCCGGAGAGGAGGAGCTCCCGGTTGTACCGGTACGAGCCCTCCGGGTTGTGGCGGTTCCAGCGGTACCTGGAATTTGACGCGTGCTGATTGGTCGGCGAAATGAAGAGTGCAGTAAAGCCGGATTTACATTAGGCAACATTTACTAACAGTTTATAAACAAGTTTACTGCTTAATTCACTAGTTTAACACTATTTCTGATTCTTTTTATCGCTTTTTTATGAATAATTGTTTATCAACTATTAACAGAAATTGTGAAATATGAAACACTGTTGGTAAATAGTTTTATTAATTAATGTTGCCTATTGTATACCGGGCTTAAAGGTGAAAGTTTACGTCACAGTCAGGGAATAAGACTATTTTAAAAGTACCATTGGTATATTGCATTGGTCTGGCACCAACGAGGACCTCATGCAACCGGAAAGCTGCATAAGCACGCATATGCTGATTACTCGTTTGACCCGTGAGAAGGTTGAGTTGGCAGTTTGAGTACGCATCTGTATAAGAGCGCATATGCACTATTGCAGATGCGTTTCCTTCACCTCACCAGAGCCACTGGCTACCACAACGTAGCAGTCACTTCACGAAGGTATTGTGTGAGCGAGAAGTATCTTCCCGTTCATCATTCGACTGTAATGTAGCATGGCATTACCTCTTACACGGGTCTACTCGTTATCGTCATTCCTTATCATTATTCAGCTTATTCTTTCCTTTTGTCGACCTTTGTCGGCAACGCATCTGTTAGACCTCTGGTGTTACGGATGTCTGTGGGCGTTGGTGTTCACTTTACATCAGGTGTCCTAACTGCTCGTTTGCCTCCTATGCTATAAAAAAAAACTCACCCAGGGAACGGTCTCGTCAGCCGGCGCTGCGCGTTCGGCCGCGACCTCTTCTTCAGCTCATTGGGCCTGAGGTCGTACTTCGGGTTGCGGAAGCTCCTCTGCCCCGCGCTCGGCCGCAGGTCGTACGCCTTCGGGTTCAGCACCGGGTTGTTGGTGACGTCATTGATCCGCGGATCGTCGTTCTCTCGACTCAGGCTCGGAGCGGTGATCTCGTTTATCTTCCCCATCCTCTGGTACCGACGCCTCAGTTCCTTCAGCTTCGATTTGGGTACCTTCTTCAGTTTGGTTTGGCAGATGAATTGGCGAGGCTCGAAGCAGCTGCGCGGTGCCCATCTGGAAGGCATTGAATAGGAGTTGAATTTGGGCAAGCATTCGTGAAAGGAGAGTCTAGCAGTGGGAAGACAAAGGCTGATGGTGCTGATGATGATGATGATGATGATGATGATAAAGTTACGGTGGATACTGAGATAGGATCACGAAAGTACCTCTGCCTACAATGAAATGACTTGTCTCAGAATATGTCATCGTCCTATGGTGGCCTATGGAAGGTTTTAATCATTGTTGCTACCAAGGTGCGGTGGCCATCTTTATTCGAGCTGAGATCGCCACTTGCGGCGGATATTCATTGATATGTACTAAGAATAATTCTTGATATTCTATATGAGACAGTATAGTAGTAGCATAGATAGTTAGGTATGTATGTATTTTTTTACGTTGCCGCGATCGACTCGCATATGAGCCGAGATCGACTGGTCGATCGCGATCGAACGATGGTAGCCAACCGTTCGATTTCTTCTATAAACTATCTGAAACGTATGCCTTGTTAAATAACTAAATAAACCGCGATATAATCCGTTAAAGAAATTTGTTTATAATGCGCAACATAAACTCCAGATCAAGAAGCTAACTAAACCATTTTTTTTATTGTATTATAAGTTTAAAAGGTTACAAATAATATTGTATGTTAGTAGATAACATTAAAAACCACTGAGGTTTGTGTTTATGCTATCTTAAATGACACTATACGTACTAAAGAGTTTTAGCTATAATATCCATTAAAATTTGAAACAAAAATACGAAATGATAATAAAAGTTAGCTGACAAATCATAAATCAGATGCAAAGCGGCATGCGTATTAACAATGAAAACAATTTAAAGAAGATAATTACTGTGTCCACTCGGTTTTTGGGCTGGTTTGGAATTATTATTAAGATTAGCCGAGAAGTTCAACGACAGACCGGGTGATGATAACGGGTTAGTTATCGCGTCATCCAATCACAGCCACATGTGGAGCAAGGGCGATACGAGATAAGCCCACTGATAAGGACTGTATTGACACATGCAAATATTTCAGATCATGTACAGGTATTGGTGCAAAAATATTTTTGCTTTACCAAGATAAAGTGTAGACATTTTTTTAAATTTTATTTCAAGGCAATGAATAAATGTGAAACCGATGAACAAATTCGTAGAGCACGGAATAATGCCCTATCGAATAAGTAAAGAATTACTGATTCTTGATTCAGTTGATTCAAGAGTGTTAATATTAGGAGTTCGTTAATTTAGTTTTATTTGGAGGGGAAAACATTCGAGGAAACTTTGATATGTCATAAGATAAAAACCGAAGTGACGAATGTCTACATTCTTATTTCTAATGATTTATAAATAAATATTTTTTTATGGTATAGGGGGCAAACGAACCGACGGAGCCATTTTAACAACTACCGACGCCCATTGACATCCACATAGTGGCTCCAGTCCCCTCCCACTTCCATGCACCACCGGCTACTTACACACAGCACGAAACACGACAGCACAGCTGTCACTACGCCGGTTTCGGGTAAGCGAGAGGTACCTCCCCGGTCGTGCCCGCCCAATTTAAAAAATTTGATGTTCAAAAGTTTGCAACTAAAATATATTATTACCTACTACATATTAAACACGATTGATGTTATGATTACGTACTGTGTACACCAAATTTACATTTTTTTTATCAGCTGACAAAGAAATGTGTTCTGCCCCATACATGTAATTTACAGTAATTTTCGCTCTACATACGAACAATGCTTGTGCCGCCATCTGCCGTGATTGGGTCAAACGGCCTGACATCTGATTCGCTCGGTTCTGCGTACCGGTACGGGTACGTACCGTTCGGTATTTGTTATGCTAATGGACCCCAATTGGACGCAATTCTTATCGGATATCTTTTATATGAAACGTCCATTCATCTGTTCGAGGAACTTCGAGTAATGCTAAGTTACATTGTTGCCTTTTATAGTGTTGCCGATTTTAAAGGACGCAATTGAAGTGATTGGATTCGCTACTTAACTCTTAACGGTCACAATATTATGTTTCTAATAATACTTTTTTTTATAGTTTAAGGTGGCTAACGAACAATCGGAGCTATTTTCATGCCTACCAACGCCCATAGACATCCGCATAGAGGTTATACAGATGCGTTGTCCCCCCTCCTATCCGTCCCTTCACGGGCCATGTTACCAAATTTGCACACCAAAATTTCTAATTTGCCAGTTATTTTTTTAATAGGCTAATTCGAAAGGGGCACCGACCCTCCTTCCTCCTTATATGGCAGAGGAGGTTATAGGAGAGAGGGGTGGAAACCCCGATATGAGAGTTATAATTGCAAATTTGACTAATATTATCATAGCCGCACTACAGCGTCCTTCGTTAGGTTATACACAAGCTGTTAGCACAGTTATACACAAGTGCAAGAGAGATATTAAATACCACTGACCAACCAAATCAGCTATACAGTAGTATACCGACTTACCCTACCCCGACTTGCGCGAAGCCGAAGTTACGCGGTTTTTAAATATCACCTCTTTAACTCGTCAAACGGTTTAGTAAGAGGTATTGCCACACTGCATGCATGCATGCAGCCAAATTGGGTCGACACGACCGGGGAGGTAGCTCTCGCTTATTCAAGACCGGCGTAAAGTGACAGATGTTCTGTCGCGTTTCGTGCGGCGTGTAAGTAGCCATGGAGGTGGGAGGAGAAAGGAGGGCAGCGCATCTGTATAGCCTCTATGCGGATGTCTAAGGGCGTCGGTACTAATGAAAATGGCTCCGACAGTTCGTTTGCCCTCCTATACCAAAAAAAAAAATTACTGGTAATTTAAGTTTGCTTCGTCTAAATAGCTTAATTTCTTTTGTAATCAAAGTTTAGAACAAAAACATTCGATGCCAAATGAAAAGTTCATATTATTTTGTATATATATATATATTTGTATCCCGACTTACGCGAATTCGACTTACGCGGTTACAGCTCGGTCCCACCGATCGCGTAATTTTAAGGTATTATTGTAATACCTAAACCACCATTGGGATCTATCTCTCCCGGGAAAAACGGGGGTCTGTCCCCCTGTCGACCATAAGTCGAGTAGACCGTCCCCGAAACAAGTCCTAAAAAACCGATGAAACTGTACCGAACTGTAACAGCATATTGTCAATATAAAAAAAAAGGAATTACCAATACATGCCAGCCAATTCAATTACCCTAATACACCACATCGCTCTTGCTTCATAATTTAGTAATATTGCTCCTCACAGAAATACAGCGCTCATAACTCCTCGCGCAAACTATACACAAAACATGTGTGAGAGAGATTCAAGTGTAATTTCGTAAGTTAAGGTTTTATACACCATTGTTGAGCCACGGTTTTTGCATTAATTTTGAAAAATATTGTTCTATGCTATGTTGATTAACAAAGGCCAGTGTATGCATCGTGTTTAATGTATACTGTGGATGCATAATATAAAGCTTTGTTTAGAGAATGGTCGAAATAGTTAGTGATGATTTAGCAGTTGAATCTGCCATTGGACAATAGATGGCGCTGTTCTTCTTTACTAGCATAACAAGTAACTACAC
>LUGF01024042.1:190172-206295 GCA_001625245.1 Calycopis cecrops
TGCATAATATAAAGCTTTGTTTAGAGAGTGGTCGAAATAGTGGTGATTTAGCAGTTGAACAAAGTTCTGCCATTGGACAATAGATGGCGCTGTTCTTCTTTACTGGCATAACAAGTAACTACACTCCAAAATACGGACTAACTAAGATAATACTGTAGGGAACAAGCTTCTAGACTGCCACACTAACTAGTGGCTGCTGTTATACCGCTAAACGTCGATGTTTTTCTAAGAGCGCCTTCACACTAGCGTCTGTTCAGCGTAGGCGTTCGAAAAACGTACGCGCAGCGCACGCGTAACGCGACGTTGTCGCAACGTCACGCACGTCTGCGCTGCGCATAAGTTCATCGAATGCCTACGCTGAACAAACGCTAGTGTGAAGGCGCTCTAACATCGATTAATATTGATTTGCTAGCGCCTAATACCTAAAATTACATTAGGCGAAAGTGTTGATTTTATGTTTTGTGCATGATCCCCATACATAATATAATATGACACCTTGTGCACAGTTCATTGGCCGGTTTTATGTACTGTTTCGTACTGCCGAGCACAAAAATGTTTTATTGGTGTTCCAAATCCAATCTGTGCCAAATTACATCAAAATCCGTTCAGTATATTTTGTATGAATCAAAACACATGCAATATTTCGCATTTATTATATAAGTTTGCAGCGCCCTATCGAGGAGAGGGCTTGGGGGGAGGGGGGCGGGGTCTGCAGCCCCAGGCCACGAGTTTCTTCCGGCCCTGTCAGTGAGATTGAATAACAGAATCAAAAGTATACTCTGCAATCTTATTAATATTATAAATGCGAAAGTTTGTTTGTTTGTTACTCCTTCACGCAAAAACTCCTGAACCAATTTTCATGAAATTTGGCACACACAACTTAGATTAACACAGGATAGTTTTTATCAGGAAAAAAGGTTATGATTTTCCACGATATCGAAATTTACGCGAGTAAAACCGCGGGCCGCAGCTAGTAAATTATAATTTCGAAGTTCCACACTTCCACCCAGACAGCGCCAACTGGTGGGCAATTATAGCAAACCAAAATGGTGGTCGGTTTCGTCATTTCCCGCCATAACTTGCGAACAAATTCGCTTTCGTATTGCGGTTTCGCTGACAATAATCGTTATACACGCGCCCATTTTCAGATTTACGACGTGTTTGGAATGTTTAATCTGTGGCGAATGATTTTCGCGCCGATTTTAAACCAATATTGTCTGTCGTCACAAATCCACTTAAAACTGAGTCAAACTGTGATTAAACTTCATACTTTTCCGACGTTTCCGTCACCTTTCAGTAGGGTTGCCAACATTTCTTCGGCGAAATATAGTATTTTTCAAAATATGCACTTAAAATATAGTTTACTGCAATCAAATATAGTACCTACTCTACTAAAATGCGTGGCCGGGACAGGTTCAACCAAAAAAAAGCTCATTGAGGCATGAGCATTAATAAACACAATTTTTCGCTATTTGCAATTTAAATATTTCAGTCTTGAAAATATAGCATTTTTGCGTAGGTACTATATATTTCATTAACAGTATATAGTACAGAGCTGAAATATAGTACAATACTATATGTATTATAATAATAATAATAATTTAATATATAATAATACTAATATTATATGTAGTACGGCTGGCAACCCTTACCTTTCAGTGCTTTAGTTAGGTAGGTAGAGTGTCAGTATAAGGCGATTAACAGCACTACAAAAAGATGAGTTGTTTTAGAGTATGTACACTATTTGACCTGGGCACACGTTCCTGTGGCAATTAAAATATCGTGATAATGGAATTAGAAAATAGCCTTTTTCTGTTGTCGCGTCTTTTATGTTGAACAAAGTTGCATATAGACGCAATTTTTTATTAAATGCGGTTCAGTAGTTTAGTAGTCCATGTCCAGCGGACAAACAACGGGACACGTAAATAATATATATTAAGATACATACATAATAATTGGAAATATAATGAAATATAAAAAAAAAAAATAAAAAAAATAATAACATGCAGTTTATTTTTTATGATATAAATATTTGCGTAGCATATTTTAAGCGCTAAATATCTACTAAATAAAGCTAAGCCAACATTTTTCGATAGTGTGGTACTATTACGAGACGTCCATACCCAATATGGGAACAAACTATCAGTCAGATCCGTTTTTCTCCCCTAGACATCCGCATAGAGGTAATGCGCTGCCCTCCTTTGTCCTTCCACCTCCATGGGCCACCGGCTACTTAGACACCGCACGAATTCGCGTCAGTGCAGGTGTCACTTTACGCCCGTATCGTATAAGCGAGAGGTACCTCCCCGGACGTGCCGGCCTGATTCACTGGCCCTTACTCTATATTTCTAATGATTTTTTCCACTTACTCTATAGAAACACACAATATTCAGAATGAACATCCAACTTTAGCTGCTGTAATTTCAAATTAGTTTCTCGTAATTAAACGCATATGTGATTACATATTAGCTAGAGTTTGAAACAAAGTAAATTTGACCTAATAAGTATGTTTAGTCTGTAATTTAATCTACGCCGGTATGGAATTAGTAATTCGTCATAATAATTTTGCAATTACACCCCACATGTTCCTAGTCAGGAAATGGACTTAAACTGTGTGAATAATCTTTAAATATTAGTTCCTAAATCCCAAAAATGACTCTTCTCGCTATTTATTTATTAACAGTAATAAGTTACGCGGTAGGTGAGGCCGAGCTTTAACAGCGTAAGTTTGGGTATAAATATATTCACAACATAATATCAGCAATTTAATTGGGATCGAATGTTATTACGGTAAACTTACATCATAGAAGACATTAAAATCTATTCAAACGAAGCAAGCTTAGAAAATCTAACTAATATTATGTAGTTTTACGTGTTGATAAAAACCGCCTAACTCGGGATACGCGTAAGTAGAGGTAGTGTAAGGTAAGGTATTACTATATCAAACTTTAATTCAAAAAGTTTACATTTTCATTCATCTTTTGGGATTGTAATTAGATCAAACATGTATTGTGTAAAATCAAATGAATCGGAAAAATGAGAAAACACCTTTTTTATTCTACCCTGGGAGTCGAACTCTGGATCTTATGTGTATGTGAACATGCTTATCACTGGGCTACAGAGCAGCCATCATTAAGCTTTTTTTTTCATTACCTGTACAATAGCTCCGGTTTCATGGCGATGCACTTGAACTGCAGTTCCTCGGGGCTCATCTTCTTCATCTTGGAGAAGGACTGGTAGCGCATCTGCCGCAGCTCCCCGCCCCACTTCCACACCTTGGAGGGGTAGTCGTAGATGCCGCCTATCCAGCGGTCCGCCTTGTCTGCGAAAACCAAGTCAAACATTTCTTCTCTTGCGTATAGGGTTGCCAGGTAGCCTTACCTGATGGCTGGAAAGACCTGTGAGTTTGGCCTAACATTTGGGTAAAAAGGCCGGACATCCTGGATTGTTGAGTATTTTATGTCTTAGTATGAACAAAAGATTGTAAAATAAAAAGCCTAAAAGGCCGGATAGACCGATAACTGTTAGTTGGGCTGGACAGGGATTCAAAAAGCCTAACCATGTCCGGCTTTATCCGGACGCTTTTCAGCCCCATCTGCGTAGGACGTCCATTGCTGAACATACTGGCCAGTAGCGCGTCTGCAAGACAGCTAGTGTTGCGGATATCTATGGGCGTCGGTAGTCATAAAAATGGCTCTAACTTCTTTTTTGCCTCACTACACTGTGGAAAAATACATCCGCCCAAGGGGCTACACAGATGCGCTCATGCCTTCTCTCCCCTCTATGGGCCACCGGCCCAATTCGGCTGCAATACAGCGTTACCTCATGATATACGGATGTTTATGGGCGTCGGTAGTC
The DNA here is from genome assembly GCA_001625245.1 of Calycopis cecrops. Classification (NCBI taxonomy): domain Eukaryota; kingdom Metazoa; phylum Arthropoda; class Insecta; order Lepidoptera; family Lycaenidae; genus Calycopis; species Calycopis cecrops. The sequence goes on from LUGF01024042.1 coordinate 194,031, forward strand.
ACCAGAAAGCTCGGTCCGCCACAGACTCGTCATATCTCAGACACTCACCAATGTTCGGGTTGTTCAGATAGTTGCGCAGGTTCCTGTCCTCCCACCGCGCTGGCACCGACAGGGTGCTGTTCTTGTCCTGAAACGAAGGTTTACAGTTAGTAAACTACATGGTGCATAGCTGGGCTTCACCTGACTGCCCTCTCAGCCAAGAAGGAGATTCTTGGCTTGTTTACTACAGTACAAGATTGCAACGACTTAAGTCGTTGCAATCTTGTACTGTTTCGCGCTTCCTATTTCCTACTTCTATTTACTTTTGATTAAATTCGCTACGGGTCCTAAGTCAGTTTTAGGTTTTCCCTCGGACTCCCTGTCTTAATATCAAATGGTCATGAGTGATTGACGTTGTTGATCCTGGAGACACAGGAGTAGCAGTGGTGGGAACGAGTGGTGGACCAACACTGATTAAAAAGAGATAAGAAATTACATCATCTTATGAATATGTTCGCCATCGTCGAGTGAAATCACCATGGTTCAGGACCTTGTGAGTGAGAAATATACAAATATAGTGAAAACTATTGTTGTTTAGCATAAGTGGAATGCAGGCGCCTTTCTATGACTACCAGTGCGACTACCAGAAATTGCCAGAGGTATCTGATGGCCTCCCTCCCAATGCGGATGTAGTTCTTCCTCCGAAAAATGTTGGCTTCAATTAGCTCTGTAAATATGGGTTCATACCATAGCCAAAATTCGGCTAGGACGGTTTTATAGTTCCCTGGAGGGGTCCAGTAGCCTGCAGATTCGGGACCCTCCACTCAAAAGCGACTAAAGGCACTCGCAGGGGGTTAGGTCGGTAGGGGCACTCAAACGCCGAGCCCGACACTGTACCCGGGAGCCACCCAGGTTCCTGGATAGCGTTACCCTGAGTCACCAAAAAAAAAACAAAAAAAGGACGGTTTTATAGTAGGTATGTCGCGGTATTATCAACGCAAACAAATTGTAGTGTATTTCCAACGTCGCGATTATAGCCCCCCTAATTTTGTGCGCCGATAAGTCTGAATTTATTCTTATCTCTTTGCTGGGTGATGAATCGGTGAGTATATTTGATCACCGCTGGCCTTGAACAACGTGTCGTTTGATCACCGACATGTACGGTCAGCAAATACATTACAGATACACATTTTTAAAACTTCTAGGTTAGTTCTAGGTTCTAAGGTCTATGAGGAGTAGGGAGGGCAACGCATCTGTATAACCTCTTAAAATGTTTTTGTGTCATTAAAAGGGCTCCGATTTCTTTTTTGCTCTCTTATATTATAAAAAAAAATGTAGTAGGCAAGAATTTCCTCAACATATCTTATCCTCGAAATACTACACCGTACAGTCAGTGAGATTACTCACTTATAAGTTTTACCTTACAGAATATAATAAGATTTAATTATTTCCAATCGTCTAGGCCTGATTTTGTTGACTGTACTCGTGACACACCGACCCACATACGAAAATGTCCCGCCGCAAATTTATCGTGCAATATAAAAAAACTGTAGTTGAGTCATTGTACTGTAAATACGTTGTGAGAGCGACATTAAACTCAACTAGTGATGTACTCTACTTGCGGGTTGGAAAACGATAATGTTTAAGAATAAGGGGACAAACGAGTAATCTCCATACGTTGCCCTCCCTTCACTCCCAATGGGCGCCTGCTACTTACAGTACGAAACGCAATAGCATACCTAGTTATCAGGAGGTATCATGTAAGCGATAGAACCCGTTGTCGATGTGGATGGGCGTTGCGCCTTGGTACGTAAATGTTATCCAGATGCTTCTTCTCATCCAGATGTGCCTCTCCTTTAAACAATTCACCACTGGGCCACCAACCATGCAGGCAAAGCGTACCTTCACGGTCGTGCCAGCCCAATTCATCTGCAGACAAAACTGGTGCTACTTTTTACATTTATCGTTTTACGGACGGATTTCTAAGGAAAAGTTTTTTTCTTTTTTTTTTATGATATAGGACAGCAAACGAGCAGCCGGAGCCATTTTCATGACTACCGACGCCCACAAACATCCGCTTAGAGGCTATACAGATGCGCTGCCTTCCTTTCTCCTCCCACCTCCATGGGCCACCGGCTACTTACACACCGCAAGAAACGCGACAGCACAGCTGTCACTTTACGCCAGTCTCGTGTAAGCGAGAGGTACCTTCCCGGTCGTGCCGGCCCAATTCGACTGCATGCAAGCATGCAGTGTGGCACTACTTCTTACCAAAAGTTGTTTAAAGCTCGTTTTAGCTCCTGGAAAAGCGGTGCCGTCACAAAGCGACCGTAACATTACTGTCATGACGTCACCACCACGTGTAAACCATACCGTAGCTAGGGTGGTAATCTCCGCTCTTTACGAACAACTTTTGATTTACTTAACACTCCAGTGACGTGATCTACCGGTATATTACGGCCGTTATATGGCGGCAGGTACTGCTTTCCTAGAAAAATGGAGCACAATTTCATTGAGTGTACGAGTGGGTTTTGCTGTTGGAGTCCTCCATTGATCTGTCACCGCTCGTTGAAACAATTTTATAAAACAATATTTATGTTGTCGACACCTTGATGGTTTGTTTGTTTTTATTTAATGTTGATGGTTGGATAAAATGTACGGTGACTCATTGTAGACATATTTAGAAGGAATGTGCGTGGAGAACCGACAGACGGCGGCAAAACAAAACCATTTAGGCCCATAATAACAATCGTTTCTGGACGAATTATGGCGGTAGGTTCATTACTATATGTATAGAAATTACAAGTGTGTACACAAATGCAATCTCTATTTTTGTATTGTATAAGGAGACAACAAGAAATCACTGCCTTTTGAATACTGACATCCGTAGACATCTTCCTAATTTTTACGCATGTCGTTGCCCTTCCTCTTATGTGCCACAGGAAAATCACGAACCGCTCGGCGTAGCCATCACTTCCCGACTTTGTCGTATCGGTGTCATGTCCTCGATCGTGGCGGTCTAATTCGATTGCAGTGCAGCATGGAGTTCTCTCTGTTCACGAGAAGAGAGTAAAGAAATATGGGGCATGTGGCCACCACCTTCTTGGTTCCAGATTCATCATCATCAGTCGGAGGACGTCCACAGCTGGACACAGGCCTCCCACATAGAGCGCCAGAGGTCACGGTCACGAGCAACTTGCGCTCAGCGGCTCCAGCCACCTTGACCTAGTCGTCGGTCCACCTTGTTGTTATCCTCCAAATGAAAAAATCAGATTTAAATTTTTATTTCACTTGGAATTCGAACCCGGGACCTAATGATTAATGACACACGCTAGACCAAACAGGCAATCGTAATAAAAACGAATAACCATAATTACTTGTGTCGTCCAGTCCTCATTAACATATTTTAATAAAACAACAATGTCTTTGTTAGGATTAAACCTCCCGCTCCAAATACCATATCGCCAACATGGACTCAAAAATGTTATTCGTATGATGTAATAGTTTGATGTGATCGCACACAGCCGACGAATTAGCTCTAAATTTGAAGGTGTCAGCTATGACATAATTGATAATGACGTCATGGCTGAATTGACATTCAAAGTTCGGACGATTTACTATGGATGGTAAATTTATTCCCTACATGGATAATTAAAATATTGATTTCTTTCTGTTATCCATGATTCCTCACCTAGAAAAGGATGTGTGATGTGACCTTAACTGACCGACTGTGGGCATAATTAAACCGTTAAACCGTTTAATGACAATGACGCAACAACAACTAAACCAAGTGTATTGTCATCATCAATCACATTTTATCTTTTAGAATTATATTTAAATTTTACACGCGTACATATTACATATTTCAACATCTTAAATATTTCAAAAGTTAATTTTAGTTAGCAGTTTAAGGGCCTCGTAATAACATTTATGAAATTGTTATATAACATATTTATACATATTGTAGTATTTATTTCACATCATCATCGTTCAATATCTGTATACGTTAATATGTAAAAAAATTTCAAGAACGCCACGTATAATTAAAAATTAGAACTCTCACTCTGCAGATATATAGTGTGCTAGAGGCCTAATTTCCCACAAGAGCTCTTTGTTAGTTAGAGATTTACGATTTAGCGAAATCAGTGACATGCCTGAATGGATACCGACTCAACTGGAGAAATGCTTTTGTGTAGTGTTCGTACGAAAGGCATACAAAAGTACTAAATGTTGACCTACTGGTGAGAGTATGGATCGAATCCCGATGAATCCTGTCCGAAGCGGTACGACTAATTCTAGTTAAAAAAGTAAGACTTCAGAATGAGGAAGAGGATGGATTGATAAATGTCCCTTTTCTAGAAATACGAATAAATTAATTTGATGACAACGAATACTTCGTTCTAGTCTAATATCGATTTAAGAACTTCCAATATTAAGATCTGTGATTTTGCCACAAATTACATAAAAATAATGACAGAGAGAAAGACGAATTTGCCTGTAATTTAAAAAAAGGAATACCATTAATAAAATAGAATAAGATCTTTTTTTAGGTAAAGAAAAAAATACATTTATGTTAACTTAATTTACAACTTAGTCGTTATTCTAATTGTTTGAATCTCGTAATATCTGTTCCAAATTTAAATGTGACACTTTCGATAAAGTAATAAAAGTAAAATGTATGGAAATCCGTTAGTCAGAATAGTTTCCGCGCAAACACATAAAGTATTTAATAAAACGCGTATATATCTACCCACATACATCCACGTACAATCATTTTCCGTTTATTACTGCACGATTTATAATCTGTATAAATAATAATGCTCGATATGGAGGGTAGAGATAAAGAGGAACATCATATGTGGGCGACAAGTTGAGTGCCTAGCTGCAGTAAATAATAGTTCCTCCCTCCCTCCCTCTAGAATCGAGGTCTATGCTAGAAACCTAAAAAGGTAGTATTGTAATAAAACTATTTAAAGGATTTTATCGCATTATTTAAGTACAAAATCGATAAAATCCGACTTTATACTAACGATAAAATCCATTAAAATAGTTTTACTACAACATTGTAACATTCCCATAAACTCAAGAAATCATTAAAATATGTATTACTGAAAGTGTATAAAACAGTGAAGTTTTCTGATGAATCTACATACATCGATACATCATACGAGTTAAATGTACTATGTAGTATAGACATTATATCTGAATCTTTATTGAATACATTTACTATACTTTAGCTATTACATATTTATTTTACTAGCACCCGCCTAAAACATAATACCTACCTATACCGAAGAATCCATTCTTTTTTTAAGTATTTTAATAAATCTTTGCCAAATTTCAAGCTAATTCTTTAGTAGTTTTTATAATAACAAACATACAGACAACTTTAGCATTTATAGCATTAGTTAGAAGCCTACCAAAGCTATAAATGCAAAAGTTTGTCCTGTCACTATTATAAAACTACTAAAAATGGTAACGTTTTTTGTTTTAATTTTTCCACATATTATAGGTTTTCCTTATCTCCGACCGCCATACGGCTAACGTCCGATTGACACACGGCTCTCCAAGATGGCGGAGGTTTTGATTTATGAGAAAGGGACAAGAAGTGGCGATTATAATATGCTAATGTGACGAGCCGTGACACAAATGTCACACCTGGCGGTCTGTTGGACGAGTTTGAACTTGGCTCTACGGAGTGGTTTTACACTTACTGCTTTCCACTTTTATCTTAGATATTATGGGCTTTCCGTGCTTTACGTTTTTTTTTAGGAGGGCAAACGAGCAGTTCGAGCCTATTTCAAGACTACCGACGTCCATAGACATCCGAATACCCGCTTTTTTATTGTAGGAGGTCAAACGAGTAGTCGAAGCCAAATTCATGAGTACAGACGCCCATAGACGTCCGGATACGCGCAACGCGTTGCCCTCCTTCCTCCTCCCCTCTCCATGGGCCACAGTTATACAAAATCGTCTTCTGAGTACTAGATAGGTAGATCAATGGATTGCCAAGGTACTTGGACGCCCTCTAACATCCGCAACCACATGAAACGAAATAGCATCACTTTGAAGTAACTAAGTAAAAGAAGTACACCTGCACAGGCCTAAGTCTTCTGCAATCCAGCAATAATAATACGGATTATTCAAGACGTGCGGCGTGGGCAGATCATTAGAACGTGATTCGGATGTTGATTGAGAGGTTATGACAATATTAATATATTACCAAATACGACGAGCGTGGGAGACCGACCCACAAGTGCCATGGCCGCCGTACAGAGGCAATCAGTCAACGTCGAGATGTATCTGGTACTTGGGGTTGGTAAGAGGTAGCGCCATGTTGCAGCAGAATTTGGCTCGACCGGAGGTACCTCTCGCTCATATACTGCCGCAAACTGGTGGCTATGCGGTCGTGTTTCTTGCGGTGTCTAAGTATACGTGGCCCATGAAGATGAAGGAGGAAGATGGGCAACGCATCTATACTACCTTTTCGCTAATGTCCATGGGCGTCTATAGCCATGAACAAATGACCCTGATTGCTCATTTGGCCCCCAATACCATAAAAAACGTCCTGATAAGTTGTCCCCTAAAGTGCAACTCACCACCTGACGTCAGATGCAGTAAACCCGATATGCATGCATTAAACGAACATTATCTGCAGCGCGATGAAAGGCGCCGCTCCGTTATCACCGCGACATACACTGCACTATCAGCTGATAGCTGATAAGAGATTCTGGGAACTACAAGGCCGCCTGAGATGATGGATGAGGCAGTAAACATGATTTAACCTAATATCGCCTGACGTTGATTTGCTCGTAATTTAATATAAGTTGTTGCTGTCCAATCAGTACTACTCACAATATCACACCTTCGCAAAGTGACGGTTATGCGGTTAGTGTGCGCTACTATCTATAGCAGGGGTGTCAAACTCAATATTGCATATACCAGGTATTGAATACGTAGACGGGCCAAGTTCAACTAAAAAAAATCTTATTGGGTCAATCACACATCTCACATATCATATTTGTAGATGTGATCGCGAGCCGTATTGATAGATGCGGGCTGCGGGCCGGATTGGTATGACTCGCGAGCCGTGTCTTTGACATCCCTGATCTATAGACTCGCTCACAAAGTACGCCATTACAAAATGACAGCTAAGCTGTCGCGTTTTGTGCGGTTTCGTGGTGTCAGTGTACGTATCGTACAAATCCACTCTTATCAATGAGCAAAATCGAGATGGTGACGATGGAATTTACGATTTTGTCGGGAAATCCTGTTATGGAATTCAGCTGCGGTTAATCCGAACAATTTCACGGAAACTCTCCGTGATAAATGCGATAGATGCACAGAGAACTGACTTCTCTACGCATAGCAAGAGTCAATCAAGCTGGCTGGAGAGATATTGGTTACCGACGATTAGTCACTCTACAATGTCAAAGTCAAATAGATGCTGATATTGCGGGGCTACAGCCCAAAGTTGAGATGAGTACACCATGTGCCATAGATACTCTCGAAACAGATGAGATAGAGATGTGTCCACAGATAATTATCGATAGAGATCTCGCCGTCCAGATGTCGATGAGCGAAGTTCGCCTACTCGCATTGACCTAGCGCGCTGGCTGCACTATCTCATCTATTTCTGTGCTGCCGACCTAGTAATACATTAACGACGGGTTCGGTGCACGCACATGCAGCCCCACACATACACAGGCCTAAGAAAACAATTGCAAGTGCATGTATTTCGCCATGAATATTTGTCGAAGTTTCCTGTCGCGGGTTGCACACATTAATGAGGGGTACGAATACTTAATAATAAATTCGTAATAAGCGTAGTGTTTCTCTTCTCGACATCTGCCTGCACAACACTTCGAGCGCATTATTATATTTTGTAGCTCTAATTAATTATTTTAATTAAATTACTTTACATTATTATACAGTGATAAATATTCATGTGTTTACGTTATTAAGAGCTTATTCTTTCCTCAAAGGTCGGCAACACATTTGTTAGACATCTAGTGTTACGGATGTCTGTGGGCGTTGGTGATCACTTTACATCAGATGACCCAACTGCTCTTTGCCTCATATGCTGTAAAAAATAGGTTTTGAGTTATGGAGGGGTCAAAAGTGACATCAAGTGGTTCGCTACACTCGGCGCTGGCTAGCCAGTTCCTGAGCTTGAACTTTGGCTTGACACGCTGCCGCGCGTCTAGATATTTAATTAGAAAGTTTTCAACTTAACTCTGTTAATCTGAAATGTACTTCATTCCGTCTGGGGTCCATACACACCTCATTACAATATTTTTATGGCATACCTATGGGTGCAAACTAGCACAAAATCATAAATATTCGCAAATTGATGATAGGATACTGATGCGTTTCTTGCGTTTCACCCGAAGTCCCACAAAAGGCAGCGGTTAAATGAGATCTCTATATTATTTCCCTATTTCCCGTCCGCCATTTTGACGTCAGAAGCATTCAAGTCTCAATTGCCCGTTACCATGGCAACAGGATTTACACGAGTTTAAACTGTTTACGACGTCAGATGAAAGCCGCGCGCGAGATTCCGTCCACCTGCCGCGGTTAGCCAGATATTTAGCGGCTAGATATAACAAACACAGCTGGAAGTCCCGAAATACACCCGTGGCCCACTGTAACAAAGTTGGAGTGAAGGACACTGGCTTATATTATTCGGTAATAATTATAACTGTGATATAACAATATATTACCTAATACAACATACGCTTAGCGTAAGTATTGACGGACCAGCCAATGCCGGAAGTCCTCAACCCAGAAATTGTCACCTTGGATGGGGGGGCTTGCGTGCCTGTGATACCAGTCAGACCCTTTATATGAACTCCGACGCCCATAAACATCCGTACAGATGACGCTCTTTTCTCTCTCATACACCATCTTTCATGGGTCACCGGAAACACACCACTTGAAACGCGATCGTGCCGGCCCAATTCGGCTGCATTGCATAATATATATTCGCTTACTGATTATGCATATACCTTGACCTTCGCCTCATTCGGCCATGCTGCTCTTATCGTCCATCTCGGTCGTGCTGACCAGATACGGAGTATTGCTGCAATGATCATTGCAAATCGTGTCTGGTTGTATGGCTTTTATTGAACAATGTAATAAAATGACTGTTCCATTTTCAAAAACGAAACCTTTTCTGTACACAAAAAGGGCAGAACAATGCGTTGCAAAAACAATGAATGTGAAATTGCAGTGTTTAAAATTGTTTTAAAGGAGAAATGAATAATGTGTAGGTGCGACTCGAGAGTGTAGGGTGTTCACCATTTGGATTTTTTCCGGACTTTAATTTCGATATGAAAAACGGTGAATACATATTACATCTAATATATTTTTTACTTTAGCTTAAGAAAATATATGTACATAAATCAAAAAAATCGGATTTAAGATTAAAAATCAGTTTACAAAACGTATATATACGACGTCGTATATTATATACGACGTCATAAGCAACTAGTGCGTTTGTTTTGTCATAAAAACAAAAAACAAGATTGTGTGTGCAATGTGCATGTATCAGCTCAATCTGTGCATAACAGATAGTTTTTGACCCATATCTTTACAAACCAGCTAACATTTTTAGACATTTCACAAGTAAGAGTGATATAATGTATTGTAGCAGAATTAGGGGGGAGGAATTACCTCTCGCCCAAATCAGATCGCCGTAAAGGGACAACAAAGCTGTCGCATTTCATGGATCATCCTAGGAGCACCTCTCACAAAAGGTACTCCTAGGATTTTGTGAGTGAGTGAGCTCCGGCCGCGCCGGCGTTCCGTCGCTCCGTATGTACTTCTACACTTAAAACCCAGATTGATAAACAATCTCTAGCCAAAGTGAATGTTTTCATGTCATTTAGATAAGGAATTTAGGTTGCTAATTAACTTTGACTCAATGCGAGTATATCGTTATCGGACGCGACATTATTTGTAACAGTTATGTAACAGATATTGATTGTATGCCGTTATGTGACATAATTACGACCTATATTTAGTTTAATAACTTATGAAGTCTTCAAATTTCGAAAAAGAGAAAAGGACATTGGGCATCTTTGTATGGGACACTTACCTACGGCGAACAAAAACAAAATTAGGTCCGGTGGATAGGCAATTAAATATAGTTTACAATAGTATAGTTCCCATATCTGTGGGTTGTGGGATTAAGGAGAAAATGGACATTTAAAAAATAATCATAAATGTATTTTTTTATTTTTTGGGCAACAATTAAAGAGGAAAAAGGAATCAAAAATAATTAAAAAACATATTTTTCTCTTAACTTTTATCCTGCCGCATCCAAATCTGTATTCTCCCTCGTATTATAATATTTTATTTTCTACCAACTCTCTGCGATGGTATAATTCCATTGTATATACTCTATTTGGCCGCATGTGTTCGTGGCAATAAGATTTGGGCAGTTTTATATGGTAAATTCCCAAGGTAAATAAAAGTAGCTCGTCGTAAGTCAATTGTGGGAAATCTCCTAATTCGGGATCGTTTGCATCTAGCGGCATGAATGTGACTCTTTGTCTGTTTAAGTTGTTTCGAATCACGTAATCAGCCAATTCATTTTCTCTATTTATGTTCTCATTTATTATATTTATAAACTGTGTGGCATGAGCGTTATCTCTATATGGTCGATTAGTAGCATTGATGAGAGCTGCAGCTCTTTAAAATCAGTCATCATATTTGTCAAAGCTACATTAAAATAAACGTGGCGGAATATCTTGAAGTCCTTTTTAAAGCGACCATTGATCGTTTCAACCACCCAACGACACCATAGTAATTAGCCGTGATTTATTTGCATCTACTGTGCTTAACTGCTCTCCTTTTGCTCTTGGGCGAGAGTGAGAACGAAACATGCACATCAACTTGTCGGATTTAGTCAGATTGGCTTTACAAAAATATCACGGAGTGATATTTTAACTTACTGAGCGGTCATGTTTAGTAATTAGTAATAGTTTCAACTTAAAATATGATTTTCATTTTACTAATTATTTCCATTTTCCCATTGTTTTGAATCAAAATAACTACACAATATTAAATATGATTGTAAACACTATCATTTAAAAATGTTTTGGATTATGTTCGCGACCATTAAAAAATCGGGTAAAAAACGCCCAATGTCATTTACGGATTGGAAGTTATTTTTAGGATTCCGTACCCAAAGGGTAAAAACAGGACCCTATTACTAAGGCTCCGATGTCCGCCCGTCCGTCCATCCGTCCGTCCGTCCGTCTGTCACCAGGCTGTATCTCATGAACTATGATAGTTAGACAGTTGAAATTTTCACAGATGGTGTATTTCTGTTGCCGCTATAACAACAAATACTAAAAAATTAAATAATATCCGACTCGCACTTGGCCGGTTTTTATACATTATGCAGTTTGAGCTTTTTTGATGGCGGGTGCCAATGGAACATCAGCACCTACATTGATTGTGACTGCGCCCAAAAATAAGCAATACGGCTTACAATACGGCAGCAAAATTTGACAATGAATAAAATGTTTTTTTTGATGATGAGCAGTCGGAGCCATTTACATGACTACCGACGCTCATAGATATCCGCATAGAGGTTTTATAAGACGCGTTGCCCATCTACCCACTTCTTCCCCTTCTCCCCATGAGTAATACAATAAACCAGGACGTACAGTGACAACATATACATCGGTAACAAAAATTTTACTTTTGCTAAAGTCTAGTTTTATTACATGTGTTATGGCCACCCTACTCGCGTCTGGCCGTCTCAATGGCGAAGCTTTCTGGTCGCAAAAACTGTGCAGTCCCTCAGCTTGTGAAAACATAAAACACAATTACATTAAATGTGCCGCAGTCGGATAATTACAGCTCTTGTTTCAATTCGTTTCTAACGGTTGGTGAGAGCTCTACGTCATTTGAGTGCTGCGACTTATTGATTTTTTTATTTCATTAAGCTACAAATGAAAGGAGGGAAAGGGCCACCGGCCACTCACAAACCCCACGAAATGCAGAATAGTGCATTTACGTCATGGTAAAATTCGTGCGTAAGTATCAGGTAACCCATTACAGGCAATGAGGGCAACGCATCTGTATAACCTCTATGTGGATGTCCATGGGCGTCGGTTGTCAAGAAATTGTCTCCGACTGCTCGTTTGCCCTCCTATAGGTACTATTATATGTATATAAAAAAGCGCATGATGTATCTTTTTTTTTTTCTTTTTTTTTTCGGAGGGACCTCTTACAAGTCGGTAGCATGGTGAAACACTACCATTTGACTGTT
>LUGF01024042.1:231986-242492 GCA_001625245.1 Calycopis cecrops
AACTTATGTACATCACTTAAATAACTATTTGTGCCCTTGAAGTTGGTGCCGCAATCTGTACGTATCAAGGATGGTAGTCTTCATCTTGACACGAATCTATCTAGTGTCGCAATAAAGGCCTCTGTTGAGAGGACCGAATCGAGCTCCAAATGTACCGCCTTGGTGGATAGGCAAACGAAGACGCACAAATAGGCCTTAACAGTTTTACTGTTCCTAAGGGTCGAGGTCTTAACCAAAAAGGGACCAGCAAAGTCCGTACCAACTCCGACAAAGGGTCTTGATTCTGTGACTCGATCCGAGGGCAGGTCGCCCATGAGAGGCTGCATGGTAGTGGCCTTCAGTCGATAGCAAGGCATGCAGCGAAAGACCACACTACGGATAGTCCTTCGGGCTGATAAAATCCAAAATTCCCGCTGCAAAATGGCCAATAGGGCGTTACAGCCGGCGTGCGAGTTTTTAACGTGGCGGTCAGTAATTAGCAACTGAACCAAATGGCCACTCTTGGGCAATAATAGGGGGTGACGAGCTCCATAAGGGAGATTGGCGTTTCTAAAACGCCCTCTGACTCGTAATAGCCCCGCACTATCCAAAAACGGGTTCAATTTAGAAATGGCCCCAGACAACTTGGACATGCCCCTCCTCAATATGTCGATCTCGTTCTCAAAGTGTGCCTCCTGCACAGAGCGAATCCAATGAAGAAGAGCATCCTGGAGCTCTTGAGGCGATAGAAACGCGGTCAGATGTTTGTCCTGTGGGTGTCTGCAATTCCAAGGGAAGCGCTTGATCCAAGCGGTGACACCCAACAGTTTATCTAGTAAGCTGTAGCGGTTCAATAAGAGGTCTGGGTTGAACGGTCGGTCCTGCCGTTCAACTGCAAGCGTTCGCAACCCAGGCAAGGCCCTAGTGTCCAATGCCGGCGTTCGTGGCCAATCAGATCATCAATCAGATTGTTTTCTTGTTTTCTTTTTTGGTTTTTCATAACATATTTTATTAATGTAATTTGTTATTATTTGTGTTTTCTATTGTTAGATTAGTTTGTAAGACTATGCCCCACCTAATTAAAACTTCTTCTTTCATGCACATAAAGGTTGTCTGGGAGATATTGCTCTCAAGCAATAAGACCGCCTTTTGTGCACAAGTACTATTTATTTATCGTGTTCTAAATGTGTTTGTTTGTACTTTATTTATTTGTGCACAATAAAGTATATTTCATTTCATTTCATATCAGATTCCGGCCAAGTCAACCACTCAGGTCCCCACCATAGGAAGTGTTCAACCAAAAGGGGGGCCATACATCCCCGTGAGGCACAATCGGCAGGGTTGACTTCGCCAGGTACATGTCTCCAAATTAACGGGGTCTCTGATTTTTGGATTTGAGAGACCCGATTTGCCACAAATACTTCCAACGTGTGAACTGACGTTTTCAGCCAACAAATGACAATTTGACTGTCAGTCCAGGCATATGTGGTGGCAATATCAACGGACTGACACAGTGTTGATGCAACGTGGTTGAGCAAAAGGGCAAGAAGGGCCGCCCCTGCAACTCTAATTTAGGAACTGTCAAGGCAGTTCGAAGGGGTGCAACCTTGCTCTTTGCCATGATTAAAGAAATCTTTACCTGGCCATCAGTGGTTACGGTGCGCAAATACACTGCGGCAGCATACCCACGTTCCGAAGCGTCCGAGAACCCATGGAGGGACGCTGTATACTTCCCTGGTGGAAGCATAGCACGGTGTATAGCGGTCTTATAGATGTGGTAGCAAATTGGAGCCAGTTCTCAAGTACAATTCCACGGAGTGGCTCGTCCCACCCAAGTCCTGATGTCCAAAGTTTCTGCAGGAAACACTTGGCCCAAAATATGACCGGACATATCCAACCGTTTGGATCAAATATCCTGGCGACAGTAGACAGTACCAGTCCTTTCGTCCAAGTGCGAGGAGAACCCAAGTCGACGTTGTACGTGAATACGTCTTGGACTGGTCTGTACTGGATGCCAAGTACCGTCAACATGGCAGGATTATCGCGATTCTCAAATAGGTGAGGATCCTGTTGGTGGTCGTCAGGTAGCCCGTCCATGAGCGCAGGTAAGTTGGAGACCCATTTGCGCAACTCATATCCTGCGGAGGCTGTATGCCAATCAATTCGTCCCGCAAAAGAAGAGTTTCACCCTCCGTGGACGCGCCTGTGCATATGTCATCAACATATAGATCTTCCTTCAAAATGGCTGCTGCGTGAGGATATGACATACGCTCTCGATCCGCGAGCACCCAAGGCGAACGTATGGCCAAAAAAGGGCTAGATCGCAGCCCGTAAGTGTTCGTGTTGAGCTCATAGACAACGCCCGCCACAATATCAGCTGGTAACGACGATCATCCGGGTGTATTACCGTTTGCCTGAACATCATTTTGATGTCGGCTACAAACACAAATTGATGTCGTCGAAACCGCGTGATGACATCACACAGGTCCTTGAGCAACTTAGGCCCAGAATGAAGACACTGGTTCAATGACACTCCCGATGAAGTCTGCGCGGAACCATCGAAAACCGTGCGCAGCTTCCCATTGGATGCTTTTATGACGGCATGATGCGGGAGGAAAAAATGTTCAGTCGAGCGCCAATCAAATTTGGACACTGACATGTGTCTCAACTCTTCATACTCTCGCATGAATTCAATGTACTTGGCCCTAAGGAGTGGGTCCCTGCTCATGCGGCGCTCCATTGCCATCAAACGTATATGGTCCGGAGGGCTACCAAGCCACCTGGCTGCAAAACGCGAGTGCCGGCGAGAAGTATTTTCCTCAAAACGTCGGCAGCAAGAAGCAAGTCGATCTTGCCAGGTAGGTAGAATTTAGAATCGGCCAAGTTCAAATCCGCGGTCAATTTTACAGCATCCGCAGACAAACGCACTTGCGGGTGGCTGCCTAATATATTCTCCATCACAATGGCAAATGAACCCAATGTCGGGCGTGGAGAGTTTATGGGGGAGAACTCAAACGATACGCGGCCCTCAACAGTGGCTACAGGAACGTTCCCAACACCACTTATTATTTCTGAATCCTTTCTAATATTCAGGCCAGTCTGCCCCACCAACCAAGATGAAGCTATACACCCTTGTGAGCCTGTGTCCAGTATAGCCCGGACTACAACAGAGGCGCCCGTCTGTCCCCAGACCCTAACTTGGGCCGTGGGAAAAATGACGGTTTCAACAGGGGGCAGTGCATTGCGGGGACAGACGCCAACATCCTAATGTTGGCGAGGCGGCGTTCGGTTGCCGCGGTCCCCGGATGGCAAGTCAAAATGAGGCAGAGGTTCGAACTCCTCCTCTGCTCGGTGACGACTGCTGCGAGCCATTGTCGGCGGCTCGTAGCGCCAAGAGCGTCCGTACCGAGGATGGCGCGCTTCGAGGCGGGGACGCTCTGCCAATGGAGGGGACGGCAACCGCGTCGGACGTACTTCACGGTAATCGTGATGCACGAGTGGAGGCGACCTGTTGTGATGACGCGGGGACAGAGGGGGCGAGCAGGACACAAAGGTGCGGGATTGAACCCGGGGCCCGCTTTCATACCCGCCCGTGGAGCTGCGTGGTGCACCTCGTTGCCGCTTGACGGCAGCACAGTCTGCGCAGCGAGGAAGGGGTGAGCCGGACTCCAATTGGCGGGACTCAGCCCGGCTTCCGCTCACGTACCCGCCCGAAGGCGACCCTGGGTAGTCGCGTTGGCCATTTGCGTTGGCGCACAGCACTCTCAAATGGCGCCCAACGCAAATTGGACACGGGTGCGTGTCGTGGCAGGCGCGCTGATAGTGGTCCCCTAGACAGGAGAAGCACCAGCCTCGTGCCTGTGCAATCCGCCTACGAGCGGCTACGTGCAGCTGTAAAAAATCTTGGCACTGCGCCGTCCGGTGCCCCTGGGACTTGCAAAAATGGCAGTCCGGTCACGCAGTCTGCGCGACAGCAAAGCGGGGAGGCGCCCTTGGCCTCGGCGTAGATCGGACGTTGCGCTGTTGGTTGGTGGGCCGGGTTCCTGGAGATCCAGTAGGAGTGTCGACCATCACGTCGCCCATGCGACACTCGTTCTCCAGAAACGTCAGGAGCTGATCAAGAGTAGGGAGCTGCGATGTCTCATCCCTAATGTGCCCCTGTTCAAATCGTGCCCTCAAGGAAATAGGCAGCCATTTGAGTATAATATGTACCAATAGGTAGGACCACTGGACTACCGGTAGTCCTAGACGGCTCAAAGCATTGGTGGCGATTTGGAGGGGATTGACGAGCTCACTCCTCAAGGAGGCGGTAGTACTCACCACAGGCAACTCCAAAATCTGGTCGATGTGGGCATCGGCCAGACAGCGCTGGTTTTGGTAGCGCTTGGTGAGCAAAGAGCGCGCGACCGGATAGCTCTCATCACGAATGGGGAGGTGCTGTACCAACCCTCTCGCCTCTCCGTCAAGCACGGAAAGCAAATAGGCCAATTTTTGAGATAGGCCAAGATCATCTCTCGAGTCCACAAGGCTCTCAAATAAGCCGATGAACCCCATCCAGCGGTCCAAACGACCATCAAAACGTGGGAGCTTCAGGTCGGGCAACCGGCTCAAAAGGCCTACGGGAGTCTTCAAAAGCGTCGGGTGCAACGGGGCTCCTGCGCGCGAGGCCAAAATCTCACGCGATCGCTGGGCGGTGCCTTCAGCCAGGTCCAGGACCTGGGCATAGTCCTTATGAACTTGGTCCCGTCTCTCCTGCGGGAAGGACTCCAGGGGAACGTCATCCAAATACAGAGTGAGGCGCTCGTAATGTACCTCCACATCCTGGAGTCGCGTCGGACACTGTTCATAGCGGTCCAACAAAGCCTCAATGCGGTCATCACGATGAACCAAGGCGGCAGCTGAAGTGAACCATCTGAGTTGTGACCCTATCTTTGAGAAGGACTCACGTACAACGCTCAGTGGAGTGACCGACATCTTCAAGGCACAAAAAACTCAACTTTAATTCAAAACAATAAAAGATAAACAAAATTCACAATACTAAATTTGTACAAACAAACTGTTACTGCTTCAAGACAATCAATTCGCAACACAAAACAACAGTTGTTACAAACTTAAAACAATATCAATCTTATATTTATGCACAAAACAAAACAGTCAACAAGTTTACATTTAAAAAAAAAAAAATTTGTCGACTGTACTAAGTTGAGTTTCAAATAATCTAACACTTAAATCTACTTATATTATGATAGACTATTTCACGTAAGTATTCAATCAATCAAGGTCTTATCCATACAAATATCAACAGGTCATATCTATGTTAAGATCAACGACTTGTGTTCGTCGTGAAGATGCCTACAATGTCTTGATACAAATATGTTTGTGATACACAAAAAAATAAACAAAAAGATACACAAAATGTTTATGACAAATGGCGGATCGAATCGATCGGCGAAACAATGAAATTCAATATGTAATTCACAAGGATAATTACCCGAAGCTTATTATTTATGCGTAAAGTAATTTTATGAATTCAAACAAAATGAAAACTTATGAATTCATTTCAAACAAAATGTAAAGAATCGTATTTATACAATTGTAATATCAATAGGCAAATTCAAACAATTTACGCATTACAATTAAGTGGATTGGAAACCAAGCTCTGCTACAAAAAATTGTTCAATTCTGCCCCTGGGACTATGGCGTAGTGGAAGGTGAATATTATACTCAGGGCACAAGTCAGAATGAACTTTGTCCGCGGTCACGCGGAGTTATATTTAATTTAAATAGGTTCAATTACCTGGTATGTCTTGTTGTGCTGTATGGTTCGGCTTAAGATATATCACATTAACCTATAAAACCTATGGCCATAAATTTCAAGCGTGTAATGAGATATACTTAGCTTGTAACCCGTAAAGCACCAATCCGCCGACAGTATGAATCTTCTTAGGCAAGCCTCTCACAATGGGGGTTCAATAGTCTTTTGTATTCAATTATACACAACACAATCAATCAAGGTTCATTTAGTTTGTCAATTAATTTACACTCCCGATAATAACAAAAGGGGAAACAACACGTAAAGTATATTAGGTATCACAACTCAAATCTCAATTATGTACGCGCCCGAACTAATCGGCATCAAAACGGCGTAGTTCAAAGGCGAGAGCGTAAACTCTCAAGCGATGCCAACAATATCACAATATGGCGTCTCTCAAATCTCCGCGTCCGCTAGCAATGGAAAGTTCCACTCGTCGCAAGCGTCACCGGGTCTGAGAGCGGCCGAACGATCGACTCGACTCGAACGTTCAGAACACTTACCTTGTTGGACCACGAGGCAGTTTGTTTTAGTAATACAAAAGATATGAATCATCACAAGTGTTATCGATAGTGACACTCGTTTTTTAACTTCTTCATGCTATATACTTTATTAATGTGTATCCAATTTTTCAGGCGTTATGTATTACTAAAATGAGAAATGAGAATCCCACCGAGGACACTTTCTCGGACTATCAAACAAGACTTAGGTTTAGGGGCTTACCGGAAATACACTGGACATACCTTAAATCAGGCACTAAAGCAAAACATAGTCGAAAAATCAAAATAGCTGTTATTTTGCAGACGAAAAACAAACAAAAAATCTCTTTACTGATGAAAAAATGTTTACAATCGTGGAACACTATAACAAACAAAATGATAGAGTGTCTGCACACAGCTCTAAAGAAGCTTCCGAGGTAGTGGCCAAAGTTTAACGAGGCCATCATCAAGCATACATCATGGTTTGGTGGGTAGTCTCTTACCAAGGGGTTACAAAACTCCATCTTTGCGAAAAAGGAGTGAAAACTTCAGCTAAAGCGCGCGACCTAAGGGACGCTTTTAATAACCAGTTTTGTACGTCACCATTCTCCATCTTTTTCACTCTACATAATCAAATATATTATGACTTCAAAATAAAATTATTATTTTTCAGAAATTATCGGATATTTTATTTGTAACAACTTATGACTAAACTAGGTACTTCAATCTTTTATTTCTAATATATTATTAATAATTATCAGTAAGAGGGAGTGCCACGCTGCATGCACACATGTAGTCAGATCGGGCCGGCACGCTCTGGGAAGGTACCTCTCGCTTACATGAAACCGGCGTAAAGAGACAGCTGTACTGTCTCATTGCATGCGGTGCTTAAGGAGCCCCCAGCCAGCCAAGTGGTCCATGGAGGAAAAAGGAGGATGGAGGTCAGCGCATCTGTATAACCTCCATGTGGACGTCTTTGGGCGACGGATCCAGTTTGGAGCAACGTATCTAACGTTGCTCCAAACTGGCTCCGATTGCTAGTTTGCCCCTTTGTTCTGTGAAAAAAAACTATTAAAATAATAGTTATCATGACTTTAGTATTGTGATGCCAAAATTTCAATTACTTCCTGCATCGCACATTATTTTTACCCTAAAAATCGGGATATCTCATTTAATGGCTATACTTAATTAGACAAGACTTGTCACTCTTGTCAGAAGAGCGCAGCCACGACCGGGTCAGATAAGTTTGTGGCACTATACAGGCTACGTTTGTTAATGAAATTATTCATTCTGGTATATTTTTGACCTTTCTACTGTAAAAAAAACTTATTCCTTATTTTTAGTCCTAATATTAAATAGAAAGCGATCTATGATTAAGTAATAAGTTCCTAGTTGTGTGAAGGTAGTTAGCCATTTTCTAATGGGGAATAATAAAACGAGCGAATAAAAAATAACTTAGCGACTGATGATGAGATACTGTATTAATAACTTGAGCGGTAAAAAAATAAGTAAGCGAAAAATAAACTAAACTAACGACGAATCTTGGCTAATAATAAAATTCAAAACGAGCTTACAAAAAGTGAGCTGCGATTAAATCCATTTCACGTATTAAAAATCTAACTGAGCGACGAAATTACTAAGTGAGCGACTAAAAATACTAAGTGAGCGACTAGAAATACAAAGCGGGCAGCGTTAATATTACGTTAGGAGACGATTTTTCCAAATGAAGTTTTACATTTAAACGAGCTGTTATAAAGTTCAGTTTGAGCTACGTTTTGTGAGCTGCTTTATTACTGTTTGGATGACTGATAATCTATTTGAGGTGTTGTGTTTTTTATATTGATATTATTTTTAATGAAAACTACAGATTGTTCGCTGCGCGCGAATTTGAATAGCGCGCGACTGGGCGACCAATCAACGAATCAACGAAATTTCAACCCAATCGGTCAAGCCTTTTAGAAGTTGACATTCCGACAGCAGCGCCTCCTACCGGTTCCGGTACTTGTACCGGTAATTGTATTTTTTACCATCCAGGTAATCATCGAAATACCATAATAATAATCAGTTCAGCCGTTTCGAAGTTGACATAGACGCTGTCTTAAAACGAGTCGCCTCAATTTGATAATTATGTGAATTGGGGGAGCTAGAGGGGGCTAATGTAAAGTGGAATCATGCAATTTTGGCTGTCGGAGTTGCGCGGATAGGAAAAAAAAAGGTTTTTAGGTAAGAGTTAATAAGCAGTATTTTTTTCACAAATGACCTTAAATCGAGTATTCGTGAGTATTCGTGAGTGTGGGAGGCTTAAGGGTGTTAATAGCCAAAATGTGATTTTTGGAGTCATACTTGGATGGGTTAGGTTATGTTAGACTATGTTTATACACAACGAGCGAGCGAAGCGAGCGAGTCCAGTGGATTGGCAAATCCTATTTCGCTTATTTCTTACGAAGTGTAGCACATATCTCGCCTTCAGGCCATTTTACGTGTGTCATATGCAGTCAGCAAGTCATAAAAAAAAATTCTTTATGTAAAGACAAAATATTTGGCGGATCTCTGGCGACTAAAACTGTATTATGTTAATAGATATTAACATCCTTAAGCCTCCCACACTCACGGAACACTCGATTTCAGGTTATTTGTGAAAAAAATACGGCTTAGCAATTCTTACCTAAAAACCGTTTTCTTTTCAATTCAACGCATCTCCAGCAGCCAAAATTGCATGATTCTGCTTTACATTAGCCCCCTCTAGATCCCCCAATTCACATAATTATCAAATTGAGGCGACTCGTTTTAAGACCTTAACCGTTGACATTCCGACAACAGCGCCACCTATCGGATCCAATTGTATTTTTTTACCATCCAGGTAACCATCGAAATACCCATATAAAATTTCAACCCAATCGGTCAAGCCGTTTACAAGTTGACGTTCCGACAACAGCGCCACCTACCGGATCCAATTGAATTTTTTTACCATCCAGGTAACCATCGAAATACCCATATAAAATTTCAACCCAATCGGTCAAGCCTTTTAGAAGTTGACATTCCGACAACAGCGCCACCTACCGGACCCAATTGTATTTTTTAACATCCAGATAACCATCAAAATACCCATATAAAATTTCAACCCAATCGGTCAAGCCGTTTAGAAGTTGACATTCCGACAACAGCGCCAACTACCGGATCCAATTGTATTTTTTTACCATCCAGATAACCATCGAAATACCCATATAAAATTTCAACCCAATCGGTCAAGCCGTTTAGAAGTTGACATTCCGACAACAGTGCCACCTACCGGATCCAATTGTATTTTTATACCGCCAGGTAACCATCGAAATACCCATATAAAATTTCAACCCAATCGGTCAAGCTGTTTAGAACTTTACCCGTTTTCCCATGGGAATGAAATATTTTCCCAAGGTAGTGTCTTACAATAGCCAAATTGGGCCGGCACGACCGAGGAAGTACCTCTCGCGTACACGAGACCGGCGTGAAGTGACAGCTGTGTTGGCGCGTTCCGTGCAGTGTGTAAGTAGCCGTTGGCCCCTCGAGGTAGGAGAAAATTTTCATCGTATGGAACGGTTATATCCACCAAGAACACCCTCGACTGAACCGGTCCAACAGCTTTCATTATTATTATTATTATTCAAATAGTTTTTTCATTATCAAATTTAAAAAAAAATGTGTGCCCACAAAACACTGCTCAAATATTTTTTTCAAGCAAATTAAAAAAAAAATGTGTGCTCACAGTACACAGCTCAATAAAGCATTTTTAAAATACGTTTTAATATTCAAAACACTTCATTTAAAATAAAATGCAGCTCAGTATATTATACACTCCTTTGCAAAAAAAACGGGCACCTAAGCAAATAATCAATTAAGTGATTATTATTACGTTATTTGGTGATTTTAGGTAGTGATACCTTTATGGTTTCGTAAATTAATCACCAAGGAATCGTTTTGTGAAATCTAGCGTAACGTTTTGACTGGATTGGTAAGAAAAATGTAAAAAATCAAAACAGGGGTAGTTCACCTGCCCTGTAAGTAAAAAATGAAAAACTAATTTTAATTGTAAAAAATAAGTTTTACTTTAAAACATTGAATAGATTAATAAGGTGTGTGACTCCCTCTTGCTGAAATCACAGTTTGCATTCGCGTGGGCATGCTGGCCAGTATATCCCTTATGGTTTCCTGCGGAATACGTTCCCACTCCGCCGTGACCGCATTCTTTAGCTCTGTTAT
>LUGF01024042.1:244163-257662 GCA_001625245.1 Calycopis cecrops
TTTATATACATACATACATACATACATACACCTATGTTCTATTCGTCCGTCCTTCCGACCCTTCTTGGATGTCTTTATTTACATGTTTAAAAATACCACACTTCTTTTGCGCCTTTGAACTAAAAAAGTTACTACAGAAAAAAAGAACGTACTTTTCGAAATTTCCAATATAATAGTTGTGTTCGTTGGATGATTTATCAGTATTTGGCGGTCCAAATATACCATTTATTCTGAATGGTGCATATACTTCGAATCTTCTTGGTACATCATCGTACACTTTTATATATACTGTTTTTGTTCGTCCTTTTTCAACAATTATTTGTTTTAGAATTTCAGATTCCAATGTACAATTGGAATACACATTAAATACGTTATCATTTCCTCTGTCCAATATATCTATGACTGTTTTTGAACTCCCTGCATTTTTTATAGTAACTGGCACATACGTAATCATCTTGCAAGGTATTCTGGGCACATTTATAATTTTAGGATAGATGTGTAACTTAGGCTCAACAACGTTACCATACACAGGTAACATTATATTTTCTTTATTATTGATTTTTACACAAATATCAAATTCAAATACCAGCACGCATGGTATTTTCACAGTGATTGTGAATGTTATTATTTCTTTAGGGCGTATAAAACCTTTGACTGGTACAATACTGATACCTGGAATCGTCTGCTCTTCTACATGGAATAAAGCAATTTCTCGAGATGTATTTTCCATTCTAACTTTTTCAAATGTTTCTAAATTAACTCCAATATCTTTAAAAGAAACTGATATTTGCAAGAATTTTACAGAAAGTTTCTTGGTAATTATAGATAATTCTATCGAAAGTACATTGTTATAGTTATTATTAGGTATAAAATTAAGTTCATGTATTTTTGACTGTGTTTCTTTAAAAGTATACGTGATTTCTGAAATTCTAGAGGTTAGAGAAGGTACAACAGCTTTTTTTGGATTTATATCAACAGGCACTTCGGGACTTACTTTGTCCCAGTTAAATTCAATTGGTACATTAAACTCATTATATATTACTAACGGTACGGCAGAGCAAAACCAGTCGGGGGTAATTATACCTAATTTTAAACTTTTCTCTTTAATTGTTAGTTTCGGTATAGAAACATTTAACCTGTAAAAATGTGTTCGAAGATACTTATCTTGTATAATGTACTCAAACGTTTTTTTTATATTTCCTATTACATTCCCATGACAGAAAATCATCATGTTTATTTGCGCCAAAGGATTTAGTGTTACAATTTTTGATGAACTTTTTTTGTTGGTATATTTTATAATATTATTTTTCAGAAATTTTATGGTTACTTCAAACTGGGTATTATTTATAATACTAATTGAAGATTTTCCTTTCGTTTGGTGGGCTACGTTGCCAAAGTTAACACAAAAAGGAGTGACTTGTATATTATATGAGTCGTATTTCGTAATAATGACTTTTGTAATTTCATCGCAAAATTTTTTTGTAGGTAAAGTTTTGTTATAAATTGACGTAGGAAAATACTGCATGACATTATTGTGGCTTTTTGTCATGGACTTCTTGGGTTTGTGATGATTGGATTTAATGTATTCTAAAGCATTTGTTTTTCTTTGTTGTACTAAAGATAACTCTTCGTTAGTAAAAGCATAAGTTGGATTAAAATCCAGTAAGTTGTGCAATGACTCAATTTTTACTTCTTTTCTAACTGATTTGTATAAGACATGTAGTTTCAAGTTAATATTGTATAAAATAAATTCTTCATCATACGTTGTTTCATCTATAATATTATCAATATTTTTATATGGACATATTATTTTAAAAGAAATAACATTTTGAATCCGAAGACTACCAGGCCTGGCCTTCAAATGTACTTCTATTGTTGAATTGGCAGGAATTACCAGTCGGGGAGGTGTTATTGTAAAGCCAGGCATTTTAACATATAACAATTTTGCCTCTAAAACATCAGACAGATTTAGTATCTGAAAAGATCTTGTGACTTCTTTGTTAAAAATAACATCGCCAATATCAATGACCTCAGGTAGATGAGTAATCCTATAGTGTTCAAACTGGCCGCTCATGTAAACCCGACCGATTTCTGAATGAAATTCATTATCACAGCATCGACTTGTAGCTATTGTAATAATGCGCAAATCACAAATAAAAATGTTTACATCATAACCTTCCTTTCGGGTTTTAGAAATGCACTCATTTGTAGGAGCAAATATAATCTCTAGTTTTAAATCATCTAATATATTTATGTTAAATGCCCTGTGACATGCAGATACATTGCGGGCGTCTTCGAATTTCTGAAATAAATAATACAGTTAAATAACTATTAATGTAAGTTTCTGGTCCATATTCTAAATAGAATTCTAGGATTTTTACACATAATTGTAAGTTGTACTGTTTATTTTTTTTTTTGATTGATTTGATTCGTCGTCGGTAAAAAAAGCTTTTGTGTCACTGCTTTGTTCAGAGGTACGTATTGCCAACATAGATTAAAATCGTCAGATGCGCCCATACCATACTTAAAACGGCCGAAAATGTATCTTCGGGAATAGAGAGCTCACTTTTCCGTCTTAGTCGCTTGTAGAACTAATTAGGTTAATTTACCTTCAAAATGCCTTCCTGTGCGTTCAGAAAGTGTTTTCACAATTCAAGAAATACACATCCAAGGGACATTTCATGAGTAAGTACAGAATTATTATTTATTTTCACTATTTGCAAAATAATAACCAAATTAAAATGATGTCAATCATATATTATTTAAGCGAATGGCAGTAATGGTTAGAATTTGCAGTGCGAGATAACACTGATTATTTTTTGTTGTCATTGTCATTCCGAGGACACTTTTTAAACGCATAAAGGGCGCATCTAACGATTTAAATCTATGGTTGTCAAAAGTAATTCATTTTTACTTAATTAAATACCAATATCCATTACCATTAGTTTTCCTTTATACATAGTTTTAATATATGCGTTTTTATCAAGATTCACATGAATATCAATAATTTTACGCGAGCTAAATCCAACATATGTTATAGGAAATTCTACTACTTCGAATTTTTCAAAGGGTTTATTTAAGTAATGGGTATATACAGACATTGTACTTTTATAATAACAATTACTATAAGTATAATATAATCGAATTTATATTAATTAACATTGATTCTCAAT
Source organism: Calycopis cecrops (assembly GCA_001625245.1). Taxonomy (NCBI): domain Eukaryota; kingdom Metazoa; phylum Arthropoda; class Insecta; order Lepidoptera; family Lycaenidae; genus Calycopis; species Calycopis cecrops. Next base: position 247,337 of record LUGF01024042.1, read on the forward strand.
AGGCGATAAATATGCATAGTAGTACAAAATTTGGTTTAATGCAATCAAATATTGACATAATATGGTTTGGCATTTTTTACAACAGACATTACAAAATAATGTTGCTGTTATAAAATATGTTTTTATACTCAATATCTTGTAAACTTTTTCGTGTAAAGCATGCATCAGAAAAAATATTCATAAAACTGTCCTCACTTGAATCAAGATGAATTTGATATAAGGTTAAATCCGACCACAAATTCACGGATGAAGTTCTGTTTACTGTTTCATTAGCGAGGTGATTATTTTTGGACGTCTGATTTTATGAAGTCTGATATTTTTATAGTTCCGTAGCTCAATGGCAAAAAACGGAACCCTTATAGATTCGTCATATCTGTCTGTCTGTCCATCCGTCCGTCCGTATGTTACAATTATTTTTGACGTGATAACGTCTTAATTCTTATAAATCGATAGAGCAGGCTGTTCCAAAAAATTTGACAACATGCGGCGTTACCTAGTTGTCAAATGTACATGTTGAATTGTATGTTTTAGGATTATTTGCAAAATAAAGGAACAAAAAATTTAAATTGGACCAGTTACATGTTCCCACGGTCAAACTTTAGATCCGAGGCTTTTGGTCACATCTAATGAAACCACGGTATAGTATTTGTATGAACACCCTAACCAAAAAGTATTGTGTAAGCGATAGCGCGATGTAGCAATCGTTATAACGCCATCTGTTATGCATTACACGAACTATATATCTGCTATGAACGAACAAATAGATTTGTGCAAGCTATAGCGCGATGTAGGATACGTGATAACGCCATCTGTTATGCATTAGACGAACTATATATCTGCTATACAAATAACTTGCAATCTAACATACCATTTCCAATTACCTCTTTCTCTATATACATACAAATCTATTAAACAAATGAAATTAAAATTTTCTTTTGAAAAATTAATTACTACTACCATTCCATCAGTATTTTCTTAAGACGTTGTCACGTTCAACTATCGTCAGTAAATCGACTTTACAGACAACCGATGTTTTTTTCCGAAACTATTGGGCCTACGTATGTCGAGGGGTGTCTATGATAAGGTCTTTGACTTCCTCTCTTCCTTTGCCTCGTCTTGTAGCGGTAACCAGGTTCAACCACAGATGTGAGGTCCCGGGTTCGTACCCCGGGTCGGACCAAAAAGTGTTATTGGAAATTTTCAATTTCTAATAACAGTCCGAAGTCAGGAAGTTGACGGTGTTATACCCCCGTGCCTCGGAAAGCACTATAAGCCGTCGGTCCCGCACCTGATTTCTTACCAGTCTTGACGGACTGCCGTCCGATCGGGATAGGAGAATGAGGGAATAGAGAGTGCACTTGTGTAGCCGGAATCTGCTCGGTGTGCGAGTCCGACTAGCACTTAGCGTTTTTTTATAGTATAAAGGGGTAATTTAATTTTGTAGAAGTAAAAAGTAGTATCATGCTGTGTGCAGCCGAATTGAACAGGTCATTATTGATATTGTCGGGAAGTGGTTGTATTTGTTTCGGTTTGTGAGTTTCTGGTCCATATGAGTCTTCATAACAATTATGCGAGTACCATGGGCGTCGGTAATCATCAAAAGACCCTATATTTCTTGTTTCATATAAGAAGCATTTCGTATCTGAAGGCCCTATGTATTTTATTGTGGGGCTTTGGCGTAAGTCATTTCAATGAAACCTGTAGATTCTCGCAAAATAACAGCAAGAAAAGTATAAAAATATAATCATGGGTGTAAGGATTACGAAAAGTAATTCAGAGTACAATAGGCCCTTTTACATTGTTATATTTTCAAAATTTACTCTCTTAACAGAAACGCCAAATGAAGAATAGTAACGAAGTGCCCTCGCGGACGGAATAACGTGCTGGAGTAATATTGTAGATGGATGTAAGCACCAGGGGTGTGTCGTATGGCTCGGGAAATTAGTTCGGGGCGGGGGAGCCCCGCGCCACCCCTAGTCTAGGGGTTTATCAGATTCAGGGGGTAAAAAATGACTTCTCAATGGGAGGGCGGCGCGGTAGAAGCGACGCAGGGGCGGGCGTGGGCGGCGACGCCACGTGGGCCAGGCTTTCGCCCGTCGCGACGCCCGCTGCACAGCTTTGAAGCTACAAATATGAGCGGCATGAAAACGGCTCGCAGGCTGTGTCGGTATGCATCGATTTAAATGTTACCCGTGGTTGTCGGACGAAGTGAATATATGGATATAAAACTTTGTGAATCGGATGTTCATTTGAAACTTGGAACAGTTTCCATGGACCCCGCACTCGAAGCTATGCATCCTTTAGATCCGCCGCCGCCGGACGTCCTGCTAGCATTATTGGCGAGAAATAAGGCTTTAGAAGGTACTGGACATTCTTTTCTCTCTTCACTCCTTGTACTGTTTGAAACTTTGTATTTGTATATAATATGTGTATAAATATAAAAGAGTGGGCAAATGCGATACGTAACAGTAAATATTAATATTATGAAGAATAAATACATTTAATGCGTTCTTTGATAATACTACACAGATTGAAATCTATGTTACTACCCAGAATTTATAATTTTTCCTAAGAATTTGCAAATTTCAATTATGAGAAATACAAAATATGAATTATGACGGTATTAATACGAATATTTATATATTTGCAACTTGACTTCTTGAATAATGTTTACGAATAAAATAAAAATTAATGTTTTTGGTTTTACGACTATTCACCAAAAAAAATATTGTATTTTTTTTATTAAATTTTAAAAGTAATGTAAATGAAGTTTGTTCTTTTTCATTGAATTTTAATCAAAATCGTTACTGGCCAGCTATGGCCGCGGCATCTAACCAAAAGAATGATACAGTGAACATAGAGCAATTGGACAGCGGTCATTGACTTGTAACATTAGGTTATTTGGGAGGTGCCTACTGCTTTTGCAGCACTGTAGCCAAGTCCGGCTACCTCTCGCTCATATAATATGAGACTCCAGTGGCCCATTGAGGGGGACGGGAAATTAATAGTAACTCATCAGTTAGTCAGTACTCACAAGAATGTACGACTGCCGGCCTGCTTGTTTGCCACAGGTTATAAAAAATGTATATAATTCTTCATTCATCACCATCATCAGCAGCTGCCAGAAGACGTCCTCTGCTGGACATAGGCCGAGGCATTGACGGAATTTACTAGTTTATCATTATATTAATTTATTGTAGTTATGAGTATTCTAAGGCACCTCCGTCGTCTACAATTATATACTTCTTTAAAATCCATTCCAAAATACATAGAACTGAATTTAAATATATTTTTTTTATCCAGCCTATATGTGAGGGGTATCTATGATCTATGAATTAAGGTAATTATTAATTAATTACATTAATTATTTAATTACATTACTTAATGACATTAAGGTTACTAAAGCCAATTTTCGTCATAATCAATTGTTTGAAAGATAGACGCTTACAAAGTGGAAAAATGAGTGTCCCCCCCTGTAACTTTTAAAATAAGAGAGTGAGAAAACTAAAAAAAACTATATATTTCAACTACGAAGGTCTAATAGTTTCGAAAAAAAAACGGCTGTGACGTACGGACGGACGGACGGTCGGACGGACAGGCAGACAAATTGACGACTAGGATAGGATCGAAGCTAATTAGGCAAGTTTTGGACCCACCATGCTCCAGGTGGGTACCATGATCGCTCGCTCATTATCTAAGATATGTTATAAGATATGTGGGTAAATCTATACTAATATTATAACGAGGAAAGATTTGATTGTGTGTGTGTGTGTGTGCGTATGCTCTACTACGCTACGAATAGGCTCCGAAACTACCGGACCGATTTCAAAGATTCTTTTACCATTTTTACAATGTTACATTATCACATATTTACATAGGCTATTTTTATCACGAAAAAATGCTTCATTCCCAGGGGGAAAAGGGTAAACTTCTAAATGGCTGAACCGATTGGGTTGAAATTTTATATAGGAATTTCGATGGTCTTTTGGATGATGAAACTTAAAACATTTGAGAATGTGATGATCTTTAATAAAGTTTTTCTGAATGCGCCGAATGATGTTTTCCAAGCTAATAAGATCAATTTTCGTTAGGTGGCGCCACTGTCATTCCAATGAATTTTATGTATTTTTGTGATAGTTCATACTGATTTATCTGTTGGTGGCGTAGCAACGCGCGCAGAGTACCTACAGCAGCTAGTCATTGTATTAATTATTTTATGTAAGATCTAAATCGCAGTAGATCATTTGAAAGTAATAATTGATATTGGCAAAGTAAATCCATAATTTCTTATTGACAACTTTTCAAACATGGAAGATAGTTCGACAAAGCAAAACCGACGTAGGTCGCTAGACGCTAATAAGGGTTTTTAGCATTCTTGAATAATAAATACAAGATAATTTGCATGTGATGTACAATAAACTAAAATAATACATTATGCATATTGAAATTGTAATAGTCAGATTGTGAATATCCGGAATTAATTCTACCTACTGAAAAAAAAAGACCCCGCACCGGTCATAGAAACGTAGGCCGACAAATGACGATATCATAAAGACCGCCGGTAAAAGATGGATGACGATGGCAAGGGATCGTCGAAAATGGCGTGAAATGAAGGAGACCTTCACTCAGCAGTGGGTGGCTGTAGGTTGAAGAAGAAGAAGAAGAAGACTGAAAAAAATAACATGTGCACACGGCACACGAAACAAAAAGCGTAGAAAATCACGTTATGTGTGCTCATTGTATTAAATTCGTGCCAGACAGATATTCATTTCTTTATTTATTTTTTTACATTTTTGTGGTATAAGACATTATAAGTTATTCGAACCTAACCTAATTATATTCAATTAATTATTATTAATTCAGATTTTATTGTTATTATTTCATATGGTTTTACTTTTTAAATCTCTCTATACATATAACAAAACATTAAAATTCATATACGCATTGAATATCTAATATATAAAATTCTCGTGTCACAGTTTTCGTTGCCATACTCCTCCGAAACGGCTTGACCGATTCTCATGAAATTTTGTGAGCATATTGAGTAGGTCTGAGAATCGGCCAACGTCTATTTTTCATCCCGATATTCCCACGGGGTCGAAAGTTACGCGGGTGAAACCGCGGAGCGCAGCTAGTGTATAATAAATTAAATATATTTACGAAAAAGTAATTGAGGGCGATGTTAAAATAGTATTAGAACACTTCAATGTTTTTTTATTTTTTTCTCTCTGTTTGTCTGTTCGTCCGCAACTGCTTGACGGATTCGAATGAAACTTTTTGTGGTGTACTAAGCCTGGTCAACATAAAAACAATTCCTAATCAATGCAAACAATAACAAATGACTTTGATTATAATATTACTAGCTACGCAAACAAAGTCGCAAGCACCAGCTAATTTATTCATAACTCTTTTTTTTTGTTTTCAAATGTTTCTGAATAAAAGTTTATATAAAATTAAATCTTATATTGATTTATTTAGTGTACCAATTTATATTTTTACAGTTGCAAATTATTATATAATTCTGAAAGAACGTTTTCCGGTTGCACTAAGATTATAATGGGATAATGGACTTTCATGCAAAAACTAACTTGAAGTCTTCGTTCACCCCCTTAACAATGACAAAAAAACTCGAATTATCTAATATGATTCTCAATTGAAAGGTTTGCAAGACACGTAAGCCCGGTAAAACGTGAGGCCTGATTTCAACATTTTTGCATATCACAAGCTTACGTTTTTTAAGCTCCAAAACAATGACTTGGACGCTAAAAGAGGGCATCTTAAATAAGCTCAGAGTGGCTCAGCGAGCATAGTTCTCCACTTGTTGTGGAGAGAACTATGCTCGGTTTATCTCGAGACGATATCCGATCGACAGAGATTCGCACGAGAACGAGAGTAACCGACATAGTTCTTAAAGTAAGCAAGCTAAAATAGCGATGTGTTGCTCGCAGAACCGAGAATCGCTGGGCGAGACAGGTTCTCGAATGAAAGGGGCCCCGCACTGAAAGGCCTAGTGTTGCATCGCCTCCGATCCCTTACACCAGCGGTCGGCAACCTTTTGGCTGGCAAGATCCACAAGCCAGCAGATAAACTAAAGATGGGCCACACTTATGATATTAACCCTAAAAGACCTATATATACTACTTATAATAATAGGTTTACACGGGCCTAATTCACGGGATGCAAGAAAAACGTCGGCGGGCCGCATGTGACCGGCAGGCCGCGGTCTGGTTCTGGTCTGGTTAAAGTCGCGCGGTGCCGTTGGATACAAGCAACTTGTAACTTTGATCTGTGGCGCTCTCAGAAGAAGGCCTGTGTCCAACAGTGGACATCTTCTAGTTGTTGACGATGATAATGATGAAGCTCCAAAAAAACTTCTTTAGTGAATACCTAGGACATAAAAACTCTGTATATAAAATTTCAGCTTGATCGGGCCAGTAGTTTAGGCTTTAGATAGACTCACAATTATGTGTAGAGTGGTAATAGTTTATTTTGGATTGCTTAGATTTTTTATACGAACACAATGAGATGTACAAAGTTAGTGCACTACAATTACGTGGAATAAGGGCGCGTGCCGATGTGGGGTAAACACGCAGCGGGCTGCGGCGCGGCCGCGACGCCACGCGCGCGGCCCCCGAGCGCCCGGGCCCCCATGCCGGTGTTTATACTTTTTACTAGTAGGACTTCAAACGCTCGTAATCAAGTTAAGTGCTCTTAGACAGGCGCGTCGATGAGCTCTTTTTGATTTTAACTCTAACGACATCTATTATATCGATAGCGTTGCACTCACCTAAATTATTTTGTTTTCAAACAACAATATTCATTCTGTAACAATTTTGGAATGTGCTTTTTAAGTCTATGAAATCTAGATAGTACACTGGCCACGCCTTGCTTTTGCTGTTTATGTGGTTTTATATTTTTTATCACCGAAATATAATATTAGCTACATTATATTTCGGTGATAAAAAAATTTAATATTTTAACTATTTTAAGATGGACAATGTTATATATCTGTGCTAAATTTTCTAAAAACTGTCCTTTTTTTCGCACGAGATTTAGTTAAGATAGGCAAACTATTATGTATTCAATAATAGGTCTAAGTATATTCCTAGATGCTACTAAATAACGAGAGTTGATAAAATTTTGATGAGGGTCCAGTGATATAGCTATTCAATAACTACTCGGCTTTACTAAATTAGACCTTAAGATATTAAGGCTTAACTCAACAAATCGGTAGAAAAGTTGACTTATCATAATTGCATATATAGTATTAAAGTATAAACGTAGCTAGGCAAAAGTAGTGCAAACTTTTATTGTGTAAATATAACAAACCAGTTACATTGTTATCAAACCTTTCATACTGGTTCGTGAGAAAAAACTAAATGAAAAGTGTTTTGTAATGAGGAAAGGCGGAGATGTCTCCTATTATATTATCGCATTAGCGTCGGAAGTAGGCACGTGCCGACGCGTACGCAACGAATCGAGCGCTTCCGGTATCAAATCAACACCTATACGAACTTGATTAAATTAAAACATTTCCGGTGTATCCAAAGAAACGAGGAACGTGTAAAATGTTTACCATTTATACCACCATATAGGTAGAAACCTTATCACTAATTGATAGTGCTATTTAGGTTAGATTTCGGATAGTTGTGGCTTTTGCCTCTTTTTGCGGACCTTTTTGTACGCAGGCGTTGAATGTAACAATGCTTGTGATCGCCGCGGCCGTCTAGTCTACCTAGTGATATATCCGCCACTTACCTATTTATAGTGGGCTTTGGCAGTGAAAATGTCATAATTTCGCGCCATTAAACATGCTCTACGTAGGATTTTAAGATAGTTTTAAGTTTTCCTTTCTATAACCAGTCCCTATTGTTTGCATTTTTTATTCCCTGTCGGCTAACACGACGTTTGCTATCGATCATCTGTCACTTGTTATTCAGTTATTGCATGGAAGTAATTCCGCCTGATCTCTGTAATACCGAAAGTTCATCTTTATAATTTTAATCACCCGTCATCTGTCTGTGTCCCTGCTTAGGTAAACCAGACCTTTGCCATTCCAAAAATCTTATTGATAAATAACTTTTGCCCCTGATGACGTCCTCCTTTTGTAATTTATCCGCTAATGTCTTCACAGTCAGGTGATAGTTAAGATTTTACTGAAGTTAAGATAATATATTGTAGATACAAGAGAGTAAGAAATTAGAGAAGAGAATAAGAAGCATTAAGAAGTTAGAAGAATAGTTAAGAATATATTGCTTCGTGACCGTGACCTTTAGCGCTCTTTGGGGGAGGCCTACGTCCAGCAGTGGACGTCTTCCGGCTGATGATGATGATGCCGATGACATTGCTTTTCATTAGCCTGGTACTCGGTCACCCCTACACTTATATATACTATAATTGCTTTGAATAACACGAATACTAATAATAAAGATACTTATTGTTGCACAGGGTTTATTCATCATGAAAATTCGGCTGGGATCATTAAATTTTTTTTATTAACAGAAGCTAGATTACTCAGAAGTACTATTTATATATTTATTATTTATACACACAGCTAGTACTATATCAACAATAAATCTAATATGTCGAAAACTGGTTCCACTGTGCTTGCAATCTCCCGTGAATCGGCTACAGTGAGTTTTATGAAATATTTTGGTACATAGTGTAGCAGTTCTGAGAATCGTAAACCATATTAATTCATCTTTTTATTACAAAATTTACATGGACTGAAGTTTGTGTAGATAAAACCTGAAAAAAAATGATTTAAAGTATGTAATTATTTTTATATATTGGTAAAAAATGTGTTTTCATTATTACAATGATATTAAAAACTGCCATGTGGACATTAACATGATAAATTGTTTAATTATACATGTATAATAAGATGAACATAAAAATAAAATGGAAAAAACTCTTTCAAAGTAATCAAAATGTAGAAGTTAATATGTATTATACTTATAAAAAAATATTAATAAATTTTAATTTCATTTGATTTCTTTTTATTACGTAGTTATTTTATATACATTTCATTTGTATACTTAAAAAGTCATTTATTTTCATTATTTAATTTTTAAGTAAAGAATTTGTCACAAAAAAATTTAATTTATTAATAACTCCTAGCGCTCAGTCGCTATTTCACATGCGATACCCATCTACTCGGCTCCTATCTAACCTATAGCCTATTCGATAAATGGGCTATCTTACACTGAAATTGGAGCTAGTTCCTGAGTTTAGCTGGTATTTTCAAGCAAATACATACTCTTTAGTTTTATAATTGAAATTGCTACAAAACTACTGGATCGATTTTATTTATTCTTTCACTAATGTAGAGCCATATCATCAGGAAGTAACATAGGTTTTATCATATTTTATCATTTGACAATGTTTATTTTTGATGCCCAACTACGTGGGCACGGGTCCAATATAAGTATGACGTGATATGAATATCATTGTGAAGTTATAACGTGTATCAATTATTGAGCACCCGCAACCGATACGCCCACTGATTGCAATGTCAGATAGAGACTGCTAAACGCCTACAAGTATTTCTTTTTATTCCACGATTCGTTTTGTTATCCAATATCTACGAATCATAACAAAACTTTAAAATTTGCAGTCTTATATTAGAACGATCCCAAATTTTTAATCAAGCGCAATCGTAAGATTTATGATACAAAATTACACAACAAGAAGCGAGTGTAAAACAATGATAGAGGGGTAAAACTTTAATGACCGATGGTAATAAATAGGGGCAGCTTATCATCTGCACAGTGGGGGGCGCCATCTGTCTGCTACCAACCCTCACCTATTGACTTACTTCATTTGACTTACCTGAACAAAATAATGGTCCCGTTCGCGTTGAAACAAATCTATTATGGGATCGAATAATAAATGGTCTTCAGAATGTTGGATGGTTTAAATAAAACTTATAATCAGAACTCTTTAAATGAAGAATTGGGGTAACTCTATATAATATTTTTGATGATGAACGCTGAGCTTTTGCGATCACCAGACGGTAAAGTCTTGAGGCCGCATCAATTTCGACGTCTCCAAAGAGCGTCTTTTGAATTCGTTATTTCTCGATTGGAAAACGGAACTTGTCTTAACTGCACTAAAAGTGCCATATGAGCTGTTAAATAACTCCTCCCTAAAAAGCTCCTTTGACGTATTCACGTGTATGCTAAGAGAGAAATAGGTTATTTAAAAATCGGTACTGAAAAAAAATCTCGAATAACTTATTCAAAGTAATGATTATAAATAATTATTTGCTTTTAATTAGGTATTATTAGATAATAATTTTAATTTACATTAAATTGTATAAAATTA
>LUGF01024042.1:266136-282197 GCA_001625245.1 Calycopis cecrops
TAAGAGGTAGTGCCTCACTGCATGCTTGCATGCAGCCGAATTGGGCCAGCACGACCGGGGAGGTACCTCTCGCTTACACGAGACCGGCGTGAAGTGACAGCTGTGCTGTCGCGTTTCGTGCGGTGTGTAAGTAGCCGGTGGTCCACGGAGGTGGGAGGAGAAAGGGGGGCAGCGCATCTGTAGTCTATGCAGATGTCTATGGGCGTCGGTGGTCATGAAAATGGCTACAACTGCTCGTTTGCCCCCTTATACCATAAAAAAAATGTAATTAGCGGTAAGTTTGAATGAAGGATCTGTTGTGAAGATATTTTTTATCGATCCATTTGTGTTCTTTTATTTGTTGTTATTATAAAATGCATTATTGGATGTACGTAAATAATATGTGTATATCGATCTATCTGCTCTTCTTGTACATTCGTAAATTAGTACCTTACTTTATAAATGTGACCATAAAAATAAAATAAAACATTAGAATTGTCCTTTGTAGGTGAAGACATTTGAAGTCAAGAAACTTTCAGCAGTACTTACCTACTTTGTAATAAATCGGGTCAAATTGAAGTGTGCCGAAACAGGTCAAGCTTAACAAAAGAAATCTCCAATCTTGCGCTGTCTTCAAGCGCCTTATTCTTGGAAACCCGTTGTAATCGACACAATATTGTATTATAAGACAAACGTTAAAATATTTGCAAACACGGAATACTCCAGTTTAAAACATTATATCAATCCTCTTTCCTGCTTTTACAATGGTAGGCACAAGTTAGAATGTACATGCAATCGTACTAAAGAATATGTGAAATGTACAAAAACAAATACCACAGTGATTTTAGCAGGCAAATCAATGATATAACTCCCGCAATAATTATGGGTGAGTCAACACAAAATGCTTTGTAATACTCAACATTTGTGCCAACAATCGGACTATAATGCTCGGCTTTTATAGAACAACAAAAGTTAACCTGTCTATCCGTCCGGTTAGATAGAATGGAATGATTTTAGGGTTGCGAGGGAAGCAATGACAAGCGAGAGTCCCTAATGCACTTCGAATAATTCATAGAACGGTTTGACAATGTATATTGAGCTTTCATGCATTGTAATAGGGACGTAGTCCTTTTTTATTAATGTTATTCGCATGTTTGTTTTTAAACAGAAGTCGCCATGTGTTATATACCGCATGGCGTGTTGACAGCAAGTATGATCACCATTATACGTACACTTTGACTCCAATCTAAGTAATGGGATTTTGTTTTATAGGTTACCTACCATATAATCTACCAATAAATCATTAATTGGTAGTTACCCAATCATACAATATTATAATTATGTAATAATATACTGTCGGAAGACCAGCCAATAGGTGTGTTAATATAATGTATCAAGTTCGAGCAAGTAAACAATAGCAAACAAATATTTAAAAGAACTATTTCTAAAATAATTGCTCCAGTTTTATACTTCAAGTGTAAAACTGGCGCAATCTACAAATAATATAATTGAAATGATAAAATTTCAATTAAAATTGCCTGTTCACTTGGTAAATTTTTTCGAGTGTCTGAATATGTTTGTGTACCCAACGGAAAGCGAGGAAAGCAAAAAAGAATGATGTTCGGAATACGTGTACTTTGTGTTATATTAGGGATACGGGGAAGTGCTGCTATGGCAGAAATAACTACCTAATAAAAAAGTTTCTTACGTGAACTTTAGCATTCAATCACACTGATATTTATTCTGGTTCTATAAATGACAGAAAAGTTTTGGATTTTCATTCTATTTACATGTACATCTCATTTGACATTATGGTAATGGCTCTCTACCTGCTGGCGTAAAGCAAAGTTAAAAGCGTTAAGGCCCCGTTACTTTAAGGAATTTACTCCTAACGAAGTAAGGGCATTGTCCTAAGGCGGTGTCAAGAGTCTTCGCTACCGGCGTGTTTGTATGAAGAGAGTTATTAATAAGGAGGAAACCAGGCGAAGTACTCTCTTATCCCGTCAGGGAACTGGTTAGATGGAACTATCATATTGTGATGATGAAAATATATAAATCATGTGAAACCGCGTTGTGTGAAATAAAGTCGTCTAAAATCTACGGAGCTTGTGTCGCTGTTTCTTGCGCAAATTTCACTTGAGAATCCTATTCTTTTTTGAGGAGTAAACTCTAGCGGTTGTCGGAGCTGGCACTCTCCGTTTTTACCCCAACACTATGCATTCTAGTTGGATGATACTGGGAAGTGTCCTTACAATACTTTTACATCTGATACTGCTCGATTTTCAGGGCCAACTTTAAATATTATCTATGTCTCGATAAAATCCAAATAACTACTTTGAGCTGTTTTCTAACTCAACAAAATATTATATTTATAATATACTAGTTCCAACCCGCGGTTTCACGCGCGTAAATTTCGATCCCGTGGAAAAAAGAAAATCATCCAATCCATCTATGGGAACATATTTTCGGGATAAAAACTATCCTGTGCTAATATAAGTTACTCTCTATGTGTGTGCCAAATTTCACGAAAATTGGTTCAGTAGTTTTTGCGTGAAGAAGTAACAAACAAACAAACATACAAACTTTCGCATTTATAATATTAGTAGGATAGTAGAATGGCACTTTAATATGAGCAAACGAAGCGATAAAACGCTCTAATAGCTAATACCATTAAGTGATAAATGTAGCGGGCCTCGTATGAATAATTCCTCTGGATGGATACAATGTATGGCTTTCGCTAAACGGCTCCATATTTTCAAAATCCCCATAGAGCAATAATATTCAATGAGGCGAGTGAGACGAACTCATTGTTGTGTATAATGTAAAGCGAGACGGGCTATTGCAGGGGACATCGAACGGCAAATCCAGGAGATTAGCGCGAAGAGAGCGACATGTGGCCGGCTGGCACTTAGCGCGGCCAACCCTCTGACGGCATCCCTACACCAGCAGTAACAGATACGTTGCTAATGTCACGAAATCTGTCAGCAAAATTGTGTATGTCATTATCGATTGGTTCGTGGGCTTTACGAATGCGTTTAGAAAAATTTCTTGTACAGAGTTCTTATTTAAGAAAAATAATACAAACTGTGTGTGTGTTTATCCGGTGCAACTTCTTCCCATCTGCGGGAAAAGAGGGGGGTCTGTCCCCCTATCGAATCCCTAAACCAGAAGACAGAGAAGTCTTCATCAGTCCGACGAACAGTGATGGTAGTGTTGAACTATGCTACCAACTTGTAAGAGGTCCCTTCGAAAAAAAAAGAAAAAAAAAATTGTGTGTCAGCTTCGAGATGCGACTGGAGTTTACTGCTTGAGATTTTGATGTGAAAGGCGCGAAGAGACATAAGCAAAGTAAACATTACGTTCGGCTGGTTACTGTATCACACACATGGATAAAATTAGATCGGTTGAACAATTACTGACTCGAGAAGAAGAAGAAGTCGCCTCGGACCTACCACAAAGCGTACTTACGCACATTTTTGAACAAACAATACGTATTTACATATAATAATATAATAAATTATTTTAAGTCGACATACTTAAAAACAACATTTACATTAAGAATAATTTAAGAAAAACTATTTTTATTCATGTTATCCGGTTGATAGCGAAGCGCGTAGGTACCTATAGCGTGCACATAATGCCGGTCGCTATTTGAAATACCGCCCAGGTCATGGATTTTTAAAATAATTACTAAATAATATGTACCTACGATAGTGATGCAAATCTTGAAAACATTTCTGAGAAATATTCCATATATTCTTATTACAAAAAAGCTTCTTTAAAGGATTTTAGCTCGGTGTTTTTAATTATTCTACAAGCCCGAGGTTTAGAAGCATTATTACTATACTGAAGCCGGCATCAGATTCTCACAAGAGTACACCGAGTATCGTAGGAGTGATGAAGGATGATCAAAATCAAAATATTTTTATTCAAAATAGAATTTAAAAAAATTGCTTTTTGAACGTAAAAAATTTCATCTACCACCGATCCCTGAGGCTGTTGAAATTTAGTTATTTAGAAAACGTCAAAATAGAGAAAATGGCTGGGTGCTTCCTCTGCTTGTGACCCGGTTATAAACATGGCCATGGTTGCTATAATATTCTGAAACATCGGCCTTGTAAATAAAATCTATACATATAATAAATCTGTAGAAGGGTCAATTCTGTACATTGAAAATATTGAAAAAATAAATAGCAGGGGGTGTTACTGGATCGATACCAAACCCAAATATGCGATTAAAAAAATTTTTGTCTGTCTGTCTGTCTGAAAACTAACGGTTCGATTTCGATGAAACTTGGTATAATTATACCTTATTATCCTGGGCATAAAATGGGATACTTTTTATCCTGAAAAAATACGTAGAAAAAAATAAATTCATCCACGCGAAGACCGACATCCGTTCGGACGGAGTCGTGGGCGGAAGCTAGTAATTAACAAAACCGCGATAAAATCCGATAAAGTAGTTTAATTTAATGATGAATATTCGCGTATTATAAACTTAAGACATCATTATTTTCATTATCTGTAACACGAGTAGGTACTTGGCACTTGACACGGGCGTATTGTCCACAAAACTTTACTTTTATCAATATAAATCAGTATTTTACAATGGTGTTTTGATGTTATCTGGTGGCGCGACTGCGAGTTCGCTGCGGGTCACTTGAGCGGAGTATTCAGCCGCAGCCGAGCGTAACGCTGCGTACACGAGTTGAGTACGCGCATGACGCCATATGTCGCGCGCATTATCGAACTACCCTCCAAGATTGATGAGTCCGTACGCATTTAGAAGTATTAGGGCATGTAAATGTTATGCGATCACTTAGGCAAATGAGTTTTGAGTTTTTATTATTGCTTTCATAGATTTATTAGTCAAATCACTGTATTTGTAAATCATTGTGCTTTAGTTTATAAGCCATGAAAATCAAAATGCTAGTTTGTTGTTTCTTCAATGTTAGGAAATGTAGAGGCTACGACTGCATTAATTAGCAGTGAATTTTGAGTATATTAAGGGGTATTTTTGTGAGAATACAAAATAGTCTATGAATACTACGTTAGTTGAGTACGAATAGCGCCACGGTTTCAGGAGACTGTACATCTGTTTTCCAGCGATGCACCACGGACTTTTGTCTGAAGACAGTCAGCGACTGTATATTTATACAGATGTATAGTTATTCTACTAAAGCTGCATGCAGCAGGCAGCGACACCAAAAGCATTAACAAAATATCAGTACTTATTATACTAATACAATATGCCTAGCTAATTGTGCATTTCCAACAATCACGACAGTGACAAAATTGAAAATACAATACAGCAATGGGTAGACCGAGGAAATGTAAAGGTGAGATTTTAATGAAACACCGAAATTTTCACTAAGTATAACATACCGTATTGAAAGTTAAATATAGTTCGTTAATATACAAAGCCTATAGTTGTGTAATACCTATAAGTCTCTTGTAAGCTAAATCTATTTAGGATTAATAAGTCGTTATGGAAACTAAAAAGAGCGAATCCTCATACGAATCAAATGTATCGCTAATGGCCGCGGGGTCGGCCAGGCCCCGGACCCCCGCGAGTCAATTATCACGCGGCTTACATCGATCTGCCGACGGGTGAAAGTGATACTTGTGAGAGATTGCCTCTATTGTTTTTTCTCGCGGATAAAAAGCTACCAGCACGCGTGAACATTTTTATAAGGGGAACTTTAGTTTATTACACGATACAATGTCAACAATATTCGCCGCTCGACCACATATTTCATTGAACATTATAGGGTTTACATTGTTATAATGGTGAAGATATTTTTACTCTTTTATTTTATAACTAATGGATGATATCGAATTGAAAATTTAAAATTATTGTTTAAAACCCGGGAGGGCAAAAGGGTGGGAAAAACTAATTTAGGTAATGTAGTCTATCCAAAAGTAGGCCATCAACTAGTATACAAAGCCAAAGGTAAGGCCCTGAAAAATTCGTGCTTTGGACTGTCAAAAGCAAGAATTTATTAGAGGCTTAACAGGTCGAGCTACAAGTTAAAGTTCGATCAAAGGCTGAACCTTGGATCATATGTATTTTTTGTGTTGGATAGTCAAAAGACTCCAATTTCATTTTGATCCAATTGCAGCAGAATCTGACCCGCACGGCGCCGCGGCGCTCTCGCTCATACACGACCGGCGCGACGCACGGCGTCTCGTGATAATTTTACTGATTTGCTTCAATTTTGAAACTCCTGAGGATCCGGAGGAGTGCAATGCATCTGCATGCTACTACTGAAAGTCACTGCTATCTTTTAATCCATCACAATAAATAACAGGAGAATTATTCAGTGACGCTCTTTGACTATAGTCTTATATACTTACGAATAATAGCTATTATTCTTAAGTATATAAGAGCAACTACGTAATGTAGATATATATAATAAAGATAACGAAGTCCTGTCCAATCAGGATTATATTCTCACTATCATAAATACCACTAAATCTCAGTTTGTTCCCGTCCATTTGGCGTGTTGTAAATAACGTATATATCAGGTGCGCGGTAACATATGAACCGGGTCGGCGGGAAATGTATTGTTTCGCAAACTCAATTATAACTCCGGCAGACTCCGCTTGACTCGCAATAAACAGCTACATCAACCTCCTCGCCTCGTGGAACTTCATTGTTTGTATCACAACGTTCCTCTCGTCCCCCCTTTTGAGAAAAAAATCACGCAAAAAGGGCTTAGATTTATTTCTATACAGCGGTAAACTATTAACTAGCCTGAACTATTTGTATGGAACGTAGCCGTATATCTTGTGTAAGCTTTTTCTAATATAATGAAAATGCTGTATTTTAGCTGTGCTGGCGTGAGCACGTTTGTACCACTTATATACTGACTGAGGAATGACGTGATCACGGTTCCTTTGGTTAATGAGAGTCATTATGTAATTTTGTAAGAGGTACTTACTTACACGAGACCGGCGTAAAGTGACAGCTGTGCTGTCGCGTTTCGTGCGGTGTGTAAGTTGCCGGTGGCCCATGGAGGTGGGAGGAGAAAGGAGGGCAGCGCATCTGTATAGCCTCTATGCGGATGTTTGTGGGCGTCGGTAATCATGAAAATGTCTCCGACTGCTCGTTTGACCTCCTATACCATAAAAAAAAAAGGTAGCAGGCCTAATTCAATTTAAAGCAGCAAATAGCAAAGGCTCCACTGTGGAGATACCTCTCGCTGACATGATATTGTCGTAGTCAGGAAGTCGATGTGACACCTCTGTGGACCGGAGATTGATTTTTAGGTGGGCAATCAAGTAGTCGAAGCCTCTAGGTATTTTTGTATATTTGTTACTCAGACGTGTCTCCCTCCATTAGAATGGCTGAAACTTTGCAGCTATGTCATGTGAACTAAAGAGAGAGCACGTAAAGTCGTCGTGCCCTCCACTTGATTTCTGTTTGCTCGTATCAGAGAGCCCTCCCATCGGAGTGAGAGGTTACTTGTACACGGTAATCTCCTCGTCATTGGCTCTATAGATATTTCCGCCATAGCCAAAATTCAGCCAGAAACTCTTACAGTCTCTACTATTTTTACTTTTCATTCTTGGACACACGGATACAACTCTACATTAAATACTTGACTCGATAGGTATTTATACTTATCTAGTATGAAATATAGGTTTTTTTTTGGCTCTTGGTAGCCCATTCACACATTTTTATATATTTTTTTGAAGTGGTCGAGCTGTTTCAGAGGATTTTGGCCCCTATACTTTAATGGTATCCTAACGAGTAAGCTAGTTTGTTTATTTGCTACGTTTAAGCGTAGCTGATGTTCATATTGTTTTTTCATAAATTTTGGTATAAAAGTAGAAATTATGCCATATAATTATACTTTTTAATCTACTACGATAAAGTACTATAATCTTTTATGCGATCATAGCGAAAGCTAGTTGTATAAATAAACATGAAACTATAAAAGACTATCAGTTTGCTGTTACGTTTTGATATACCTATTTTTTTACAAAAAAAAACAATTAATCAAGTGTCTCTATTCTTTTTAGTAGCGACAAAAACATTTAGTATTTTTATTCAACCCACGGCAAAAAATACATCAACACCCCTAATGGAAAAGAAGCCCTATTTGTTGATATTATGCTAAATGCCAATCATATTTACTTGCACGCTTGTTTGTGAAAATGTTTAGCTTCTTAGTGTCAACCCTTCAAAATATATCCACCTATTTTTATTCGAATTTCTTCAAATATACAGTGGTATAATAAAATAATTGGAAATGAAAAATAAAAATTTTATTATTATTTATTATGCATGCATGTACAGATTATTTGTAAATTTTAAATATAATATATTCATGACTATGCTGTTAATTTTTAATATCCCGTTACAGAGATAAAAATGAAACATAAAATTCTCGGTTATTTTGAACTTGAATAGGTAATCCATTTACAGTAACCTTGCCCCATACAACTTGTATTAGGTACGTCCGTGTAATAATAATATGTAGGTAATTTTAGTGAGAGATGCTTGCTGCATCGTAGCCGAATTGACCTAGCACGACCGGGGAACTCGCCCACACGGTACCGGCGCGGGCGTGAAGTGACAGCTATGCGGTTTAGTGCGGTGTGAGAGTTTGGGGAGGGAAGGAAGAAGAGCAAAGAGCACGTCTACATGGGCTTCGGTTGTCATCAAAAGACTCCTGCTGCTCATTTGCCCCATTGCAATATAAAAAAAACTATGATTTTATTCGCAATTCTGTAATCAGTCCAAACGTCTTAGTTTAGGATATGTACGACCACTGCACTGGCGTAAAATGCATTACATATCCAACACGTTATTCATTACACCAATAGACCTTGTGTTCAGTTTCATTTTCAATATTAGTTAATGAAATTGAAAATGAATATTTAATTGAAAAAGGAAAAGTTGAAATAATATTCAGAAGCAACCTAGTATTTGTATTGCATAAGTGTATTATTACATTGTTGTATAATTGTAATATTCTATTGTGATATAAAGTATTAACTGTATACTATTTCAACTTCCTAATTATTCTGTATAAGCCAAAAAAATTGTGTAGTTCAATTCTATAATCTATACATATAATAGAACAATACAATTCGTGTGTCTGTACATTCAATATATTTACGAAAAACTAATTGAGGGCGATGTTAAAATAGTGTTAGAACACTTTTAAATTTTTTTTTTGTCTATCTGTTTGTCTGTTTGTCCGGGCTATTCTCCGAAACTACTAGACGTATTCAAATGAAACTTTTTGTGGTGTATAACTACTAAGCGTGGTCAACATCAAAAACACTTTTTACTGCGGTACAATAGCTTATTCCTACGGGAAATCGTAATTTCGACGCACTGTAAGCAAACAATAACAAATAACTGATTATAATATTACTACGCTACGCGAACGAAGTCGCAAGCACTTGCTAGTGTAAGAATAAATTTACTCATTAGAATATATTTATATAAAACTCAAACGTGATATAGCCATCTATCAACGCACTGCCCAAACCACAGGACGGATCAAGCTGAAATTTGGCATCCCGGTAGATGGCACGACGTAAGCATCCGCTAAAAAAGGATTTTTAGAAATTCAACCCCTAAGGGAGTGAAATAGGGTGTTGAAATTTGTATGGATTATTATAGAAATTAACGCGGGTGAAACCGCGGGGCACAGCTAGTTATAAATATAACAAGTACAGTAGTATAGACTAACGACTAACTTCTCTAAGAAATTTAAAAAAAATCGCTTGATAGTTCTTGATCGTAGATATAAAAACTTTCATACCAATTTACAATAGAACAATGAAACAAATAGTTATTACTTTGGTAACGTTTTCTAAGCATAACGTGATGACTAAAGTTAAATCATTACGTAAAGAGTCATTTAACTCTTTAATGAACGACCTAGAAGCCAAACGCTCACTTCCTGTAATATTTATAATGTCAATAAAATCACAGAATAAAGTAATTTATTTACCTATCAGGCATTGACATACAATTTTTTATGATTTGTGATCATTTAGTGTTCTCTAATCTAATTATTTCCTTGTGATTTATGATCATCAACATCCAAATCCGATACTAATCAGTGGAATTATTAAAAATTTACAATATTATTTTACAACAAAATAATGAATACAGCCCGTATTCATTATTTTGTTGTAAAATTGCGATAGTCAGGAGAAACTTACGAAGAAACAACATAAACTCTTTAAAAACAATAATTACCTACGTATGTTTCACATATATGATATGTATAAAACTCAATAATTTCGTTGAATCTGAGATCTACATATAAAAATATCACAAAAACGATATTTATTAAAATCAAACACAAATGTCATTTGATGTCCATCGCAAATCACTTTTAAGGATGATAATTTAGTAATTACGTTCTACTTGATTATAAAAACAATAGGGTGCGGGTCTCCTCTCAGGGCCTCCAAACAGCAGGCCCTTAGCCCTTACTAGTAGGTGCGCCCGAAGCGCGCTTCAAATTTTAAAGGCCACGTCTGAGTTAATATTTAGCTAGAACAGATTTTCGAATAATATTTCAATCCTAAAGCTGAAGGCCTATTAGTAATAATTGTATACTTTTCCTATACAACTAATCGTTCATCATATCTAGTGTTCGAATGTGCTTGTAAACATTGTAATTCAATCTAACATTGATTTCAATTTTCAAACATTACCTCAGTTGGCACAGAAATTTATTTTTTACTTTTTTTTAAAATTTAACTCGTAATACTCGTAGTCATTACTCACGCTGTCAAAATTGGAATCCGTGACTACACAGCTAGCACTTACCTAGAATCGCACTAACAGCCCACTTTATTTATTATTTTGTAAGATGTATTTATAATTATTACGAATTACTCCTACTAAATTTCAGCCAACAGGAGTGCTGGCTCTATAGAAAATCTTGACAATTTACGTCAACAACATATTGATCGACGCTTTGGGCGGACGACTGTTGATGACGATAGAGCTCCCCAGCACATGTTACGCAATAATTTGATGGCCCATTTGATCATAATTAACTAGGCGAGTGTTAGTGTATTTTGTGTTCCCGGTAAGCGCTAGCGTGTTTCGATACTATCTGTGAGGGGCTCGGCGCCAACTGTCGGGCAGATGCCGCTGACGTCACGGGAAGCCCCGCAGGGCTTCGCCACTCCGCCACGCGCCACATCTCCCCAACAGCTGACCCATCCTGATTTGCGGTGCACTTTACGATTTCCTAAAATTTAAAATATGCATTACAATATCAACACTGTAACTTTCTATCGTTAAGAAGGTTAAAGTTAGCTAAGATAGCTAAATAAGTACTTATATTCAAATATTTTTTCATTATTAATATTCCGTTTAAAGTAAAGAAATTTAATTTCAAACAAAGTAATAATATGGAATATTACAATATTCCATATCACTTATTTCATTTTTTGATTAAATAAATTATCTATTTTTCATACTATTTCCACTTCATATTAATTAAAATTACATTAATACGATTGATATTATTTCATCGAATCAATCAATTTATATTTTACACCACCAATATCAATAAATCAAAATGATTGTTTCCAGGAAATTGTATTCAGGAAATATATTGAGTTACTTATTACCTTGAAATGCAAACCTGGAACAAATAGTGAACGCTAGGTAGTCAGAAGTATGTGAACGTAATAATTGCTTAAGAGTTAATATGTTAGAAGAACTTTTAAAATATAGTAATAACTTAGTTGCTCTCAATTAAACGAGAGTTCTTGTTCTCTTCGGCAACGTATGAGTACATCTCCATAACACACGTATAGTAAAAGGAAAGGTACTTTTGTTTATTGCGCATTATCTGCAATAGCTTAGGATAGCAAATAAAACCCATCATAGTAACGTAGATATGTGGTCAAAGATTGGTGTTATTTACCGACATGTGACACTGTACGTTTTGCTTTTCTAAGAGGACAATGTCTAGTAAAAATATAATAGGAATAATGTAAATTATACCAACACAACAAACAAATAGTTTAATGAAGAAACTTAAACACAGAGAAGCGCAAAAACTAGAATTATAATTGCAACATTAAATTAAATTGAATTAAGATGTCAGATGACAATAAAACCCATCGAAAGGTCCATAGATACATGATATATATGTGGTCAGTTGATTCTTTACTGATATGTGACAAAGGATTATGATTTTCAAAGAAGAGTAAAATGCCTAGTCGAATTATAATAGGAATAATATAAATCATATTATAAATCATACCAACACAACAAATAAATTATTTAATTTAGAAACTTAAACAGAGATAGGTACGCAAAAAACTAGAATTATAATTGCAACATTAAATTGAATTAAGATGTGACAACGACAAGACAATCTATGCAAATGATCTGCAGATGATGATTGTCGTGAGTGGTCACCGCGGCACGCGAGCTGGTGGCGAAACGTTACAAGGGCAACACAGATGATTTAACCATATTAGCGTAATAGGTACCTGATAGTTAACACATAATACGTACATTATATCACGTATCTTGGTATTTTATTATGTCAATCCAACCCGTGCTCACTTCCCTGGTTCGGAAATGTTCCGAATTTCGGAAATATTATTTATTACTATATTCGGAATTATATTTCGGAAATAACATGAATCATTATAAAATATGGTCCATATTACTCCTGAATAGGGTAACTTTATGTTAGTGAAAGTATTTTTATTACCAAATAAAATTCCTACAAACAACCAGTTATAAAGTTTACCTCTTTATATAAGCACAGATCACATAAATCTCATGTTACAATGGTGTTCAAACGAGGAATTGAATTTTTATAATAATGTAGAGTACCACGAAGAAGAGGGATTAAGAGAGAGCCGCCCCTATTAAGGTTATGAGGTTGATGTAAGAGAAGAGGAAAATTTCATGTGTCTAAGGGAATCTTAGTACTATTTTCAGAGAAAGGATATATTTTCCTTTCGAAGGAACCCATGAAATATAAGTTTAGGATCTCAGATTTATATAACAGTAATCTCCCAGTACCTTTCTCACTCTACCATGAAGAATCTATCATTCTCATCATTCTCTTATACTTCTCTCATAATGACACAAAAGGTACTTAAAATATCAAATAAATCAAAATAATTAAAATTATGACATACTTACGTGAGAATAAATTTATTACGCATCTAACTAAAATTATGGTCGGTATGCATTCTTATGAGGATAATACATTATATAACCACTTGTGATAAATAAGATAAAAAGAAACGATATGGCTATCGCAATATATTATGTGTTTCTAGAAATCTTATTATATCTTCCATTTAGATTAATTTTTTTACTGTTACACAAAATTTCCTAATTAGTAAAATCTTAGATTTCAACTTGCATTTTGAATCCCTTAGGAATAAATATGATGGTCGCAGGAAATAGAGATGAAAATAATTATATCGATATATCGCATAGTCCAATAACCCGTTTTGCTGAACATGAACGTTCGATATTTAAAACCCAAAAACCATAACTAAAGGCAGAGTTAAAGGTTCAAGAGTACTTCAGATATTCAATTTCAACTTTCATATGATTTTGTTGGCGACGAGTTCGCCACAGTGCGTCACGCCTTTTGCTTTCATCGTAATGTACCTCATTAACTTAAACCTGTTCACACAAAACAATGTCAAAGTTTCCACACGCAACCTGATTCCCAGCGCTTAAACGCAGTAGCCACAAACTTTTAACAATACGAGATGGAAAAAAATTGCGAAGAAAGTGTTTCTCTTTCGTCACAACTCACAAGCGAGCAGTATTTAAGACAAACATTATGTGGGCACGCTTATTAAAATTATTTATTGTGTAAACATGAGTCCCTCGTCTGTTACTCCCTAACAAGAGCTTGTAGTGGTTCGCAAATACGTCTAGATCAAAGCGTTTGTTTGTGTTATATAAATACTGAATACACATATAGATCTATAGGTATGATATGTCGGCGTTGCTGTTCTCTTGTTGACCAATGTTCTCGTGGAACTCGGCGTCTAAAAATATTTGGGAGATAATTATTTTTATGGCCCCTGAGATTGAGAACACGGGTGAAATAATTGATTAGATTTAAGATATTACGATTAAAATTTGACAAAAAATGCAATTAAAGTGAAACTAAATACCTGAGTGGTTTTCAATGTCCAGCATCTCGTGGATTTTATTAGATCTTAGGAAAACTGAAATATTAAGTGTGCGCTAATACTTACTGAGTTTTCATTAATCCCTTGCATAATTTTTATTATGATTATATAATTTTTATTATAATTATATTAATTATCTATATATATAAAACTCAAACGTGACATTGCCAGCTATCAACGCACAGCCCAAACCACTGGACGGATCAAGTTGAAATTTCGCATCCAGGTAGATGTTACGACGTAGGCATCCGCTAAGAAAGGATTTTTAGAAATTCAACCCCTAAGAGGGTGAAATAGGGTGTTGAAGTTTATATGGATTTCTTAGAAATTGAGCGCGGGTGAAACTGCGGGGCACAGCTAGTTATGAATATGTTTTTAATGTTTCGAGAAAGAACAATAATTTGTGGTCCTTACAATTTACGACAGATAACTACGATGAAAGAGACCTCTTCAGTCTACTTGAAATAGAGTCCTTTTGGGTCTGGCTGAATCAAAATCATCATCATCATCAGCATCAGTTGTCAGATGGCCTACTGGATAGAGCTTTCTCCCAGTGAGCGCCACTAGTTAGCGCCGTCACATGCTTCTAGCATTTAGTGACTCTTCGCAACCTGGACCATAATGAAGCAGGATTCCAAGGAAAATAGAAGCAGCAGATATGCAATTTTAATTAGCTTATGAATTGTCATAAATAACTTTGTCTACTTATTCTTAATAGCTGGTGCCTCCGACTTCATTCGCGTAGCGTAGTTATTATAATCAAAGTGATTTGTTATTGTTTGCTTTCAGTGTGCTGAAATTCCGATTT
Source organism: Calycopis cecrops (assembly GCA_001625245.1). Taxonomy (NCBI): domain Eukaryota; kingdom Metazoa; phylum Arthropoda; class Insecta; order Lepidoptera; family Lycaenidae; genus Calycopis; species Calycopis cecrops. The sequence goes on from LUGF01024042.1 coordinate 281,102, forward strand.
TCCGTAGGAAGGAACGATTTTACCACAATAAAGAGTGTTTTTGATGTTCACCAGGCTTTGTTAGATACAAAAAACTTTTCATTCGAATCCGTCCAGTAGTTTTGGAGATTAGCCTGGACAAACAGACACGCGGTCAAACAGACAGACAAAAAGATTAAAAATATTGAAAAGTGTTCTAATACTATTATTAATATATAATAAATTAACATCGCCCCCAATTAGTTTTTCGTAAATATATTCAATGTAAAGACACTCGGATTTTGCTGTTTTATTATATGTATAGATGAAGGCCTATATTTATAGATTGCTACGTAATTAAAGCGAAACTTATAAGTGCAGAATCTTTTTGATCCATGTCAAGAAGGCTAGCAAGATTAATTAACATTATATTTTATGAGTATTTTAATTTATTTACGAAATCTTATCTTAAAGAAATCTCATGTCATGTACGTAAAACATATTTCCTAAAAAATAACCTTTCCCGTTCTTCCTGCGTTAACTTCAACAGAATATTTATATTTATGAATATATATTTACCAGTCAATATCTACATGAAACCATAAAATCAGAACCGGTAAAACAAACAAAGCCAAACTGTCGTCCCCCTTCAAAACTCGAGTTACCCCACTTATTAAAATTAATAAGAGGGCCCTCCGTCTATATTAATGATCACACTATGTCAATAGCGGTATAATATGTTTGGCAAACAAAATTATGGCTCCGCTAACTTTCTCGTTAACCACAGATTACATAATTTAACGTTCTTGAGTTGTACAAAAATGAAAACAAAAAGAGCAGAACAGAATATATATGTTGTAAGCCATTTTGCGTTTATCCCTGATTCTCCTGTGTGTGTTGTCGATGTTGACTTTTAAAGCTAATAAATTAAAAAGTAAAATATAATTATTATTTAGAGACATTTATTTTTCTTTAATCAAATAAATTAAAAAAAAAACATTGAGCTAATTAGTCAATAGTCAATTTAACCTGGCTACTTAGAAACGATTTTACCCTCAAGCTTTTATTTTTTATCGTTAGAAAGCGTATAAATAATATTTTATAATATAAAGGTATAATTATACTAGTATCAATTGCA
>LUGF01024042.1:282599-293442 GCA_001625245.1 Calycopis cecrops
TGAGGGCAAACGAGCAGTCGGAGCCATTTTCATGACTACCGACGCCCACAAGCATCCGCATAGAGGCTATACAGATGCGCTGCCATCCTTTCACCTCCCACCTCCATGTGTGTTGTCGATGTTGACTTTTAAAGCTAATAAATTAAAAAGTAAAATATAATTATTATTTAGAGACATTTATTTTTCTTTAATCAAATAAATTAAAAAAAAACATTGAGCTAATTAGTCAATAGTCAATTTTAATAACCTGGCTACTTAGAAACGATTTTACCCTCAAGCTTTTATTTTTTATCGTTAGAAAGCGTATAAATAATATTTTATAATATAAAGGTATAATTATACTAGTATCAATTGCATGCCTTTTCAATATGTATAAACGCACTATTGTATTAACGAGGAAAGATGTATTGTAACCTGGAAATGAAGCATTGTTTTCGAATTGGGTCACGCGCTTTGTCACAAAATATGACAACCCACACTTTAAATAAGAGGTATAGTGCCACACTGCATGCTTGCATGCAGCCGAATTGGGCCGGCACGACCGGGGAGGTACCTCTCACTTACACGAGACCGGCGTGAAGTGGCAGCTGTGCTGTCGCGTTTCGTGCGGTGAGTAAGTAGCCGATGGCCTATAGAGGTGGAAGGAGAAAGCAGGGCAGCGCATCTGTGTAGTTTCTATACGGATGTCTATGGGCGTCGGTAGTCAAGAAAATGGCTCCGACTGCTCGTTTGCACCTCTATACCATAAAAAAAACACGACTGCCATGTAGTAGTAACTATGTCATCATTAGATATTTATACATATATTTGAACGCCAAAATAACCGGACTCTGTTACTCACATCCAACCTAAACAGGCTAGTTTTGAAAAGGCATAATATGTTAACAAAGAAGTTGTATTAATTTCGAAATACATTTAAATTATCAAAAATCATCAATAAATCTATATTCTATATTAATTACATAAAACAAAATCCTACCAATGACATCATTTATAACCCGAAAACGCCTGACCCTATTTTATGATGTTTGTGTTTTGGATTGTTCATGATCAGGAATAGGATCAGGAATCAGTAAGCAGTCTTTATTACTTATTGCATTGAGATTTGATATATGTACCTATATCATTAAAATAATATTATATATCTAACAAACATTTATAATTGCAGTCGTTGTTACGGTAACATAAAATTATTGATGAAGTCAGTGGATCTTTCTACGATGATGCAATTTATGAAACAAGATTTTTAAGTTGCTAAATTTTTATCAGTTACAGTAGTAGTTACGGTAGGGTTACTTAAATTATTTGCAGTCACGAACCCCTTTCCAGGATTTAAAAGCTCCGCAGACCCCTGTTAAAGAATATTTTAGAAAAAAAACAAACCTAATGTAATGTATATTTTAACCTTATTTGAATGAAAGAATTAATAAATTAAATGAATGAAAATGAATCACGAACGAATGAAATCCTTCTTTATGTAATATCACTGTATCTACACAAGAATGATAAGGTAAATGAGATAAAGTGGACCCCACTTTAAGAAACCCTGCTCTAGAGGGCACTTCATTAAATTTTATGAGACGTCACATAGCCTAGAACCAGCGGAAGACGCTTTTAACGATACCTGACTTGTCTAGTTGTGATAAGTATTTTAGATGCTACATGCATACCGGTCAAAACCATAACCCACCTTCGCCGTATTCGGGTAAACATGAATGCGACATTAATACACTTAGAATGATTTATGGGAGAATGTTCAATTACAATAGCAAGCCTGATGGCCAATACAACCAATCTCTTGCCGGCACGTTTTATAAAAAAACTGGACTCGTTTTGTAGGAATTTAACAAGAAATATAACTTTCTGGTAGTTTTTTCAGTAATAGATATTCATATATCGAATCTATGAATTTTCAGGTTTATATTTGTACTGTAAGTTCTTGCTTCTTGATTTACGTGCGATCGTCAAATATGCGCAGACATACCTACCTGTATATTTTGATTGCTTTAACATAAAAGTATGATGTTTTTTATCCTTTGGTTAAAGAAAATACGGACTTCAGCAATGGTCATGTAATTCAGTTTAGCCTGCCACGCCTTCCGTAGAAAAAAGTTTGATAGCCAAATAATTTAAGCAAAACAAAATGATCATTTAAGGCTTTATTGCTTTTGAAGCTAAGCACAGTTATTTTGCTCTATCGTCTCTAATATAGGTATTACATGTTTACATCTTAAATCATTTATACACATAGATAATTAATGACTTTTCGAAATAAAATCCTCAAAACTCACTTCCTGCTCCGCTTGTAAATTACTAATATTATAAACTTTTTGCAAAATACAGGAATTTTTTACGCCTATAAATACTTTAGAGCAAAATCACAGTTATGAAGATCAATGCTGCTCTACCGATACGATATCACTATAATATCAATCTTGTAACAAAAATATCTACTTACTTATATTTAGAAATTTATATTTACTAAAGGAATTATAATATTTTGTTTCTAATAAATTAGATAACACGGCTATAAAAATGATGGACCAAAGGCGAATCTTAACATGGCATCCATTTTTTATTATTTATTAAAAGATGTTAAAATTTAGTAAGTGTTTGACGTAAAATAACAATTGAAGGATTCTCAATCAGATGTAATTCTATTTTTGAACTTGATTCTGAACTAATGTTTTCTCACAAATTAACAACAACTACAATTAATATCAACTCAGCGTTCGCAAAAGTTAAAAAGAAGATGTATTTCCTGAGGCCATTTACCAGGCGTTTGTTATGTCATGTGTATATCAATACAAGGGAAATGATATTGATTTTGATAGTTCTTAATAAGCTTTAATATATTAGAGGAAAGTGAGTAAATATGGACTAAGGTTTTAATATGGGCTAGTAATAATTCTCGAAAATCAACAATCGAATGGCGCTACAAACGACGATTTTCTATCCTATTCATTAACTACTATTCATTAACATCGCAGACTCTATTTCGATGGTCAGGCGCCAGCTGTTGTTAGTCTAGGCTATACTTGTGTTTTCCCCCTCGACGGATCTCCACCTTGTCGTTGTGAGGAGGCTTAGTAGCCGTGGCTTGGACAACCACGGTGAACCAAGAGGGATTCCGGGTGGGGACGCGTCGCGTGGGCTTCGCTGGGGCCAGCTCTGGATGCGTCCATGGGTGAGGGGTCGCAGGAGGAGAGGTGTTTTGGTGTGTCGTTGCCGTGCACCCTATGTCCCGCGACCGAACGGGGGCGCACCATCTCATGCGTTGGCGGTGTGACCGCAGAGGAAGAGGAGATGCGGTGTGTCGTTGCCGTCCTCCCTGTCCTCTGCGGCCGTTTAATGGTTGGTCCGCCGCCTAGCGGATGGGACCAGCCAATGCCGGAAGTCCTTTACCCGTCCCTCTGAATGAGTAGATGGCGGCGTGGGTTCGGTATACCGGCGTGGTGTGCTCCGTTGGCGCATTGGGACCAGAGGTTAGGATGGGAACCTGACCCCATTGCACGGTTCCAACGTGGAGTTAGGGACTGTTCATTGGCAGCGAACAGTCCCTAAGGAAGACGAGTCTGGCCTTTTCACCGAGGCCAGCCTGTCGCTTGAGGCGCCCTGTTGCTTCAAATCCGGGGCCCTCCAATTATAGCGGCTGAAGGCACCCGCAGGGGTTTAGTCGGTAGGGGCAACCCAGTTGTCGAGCCCGACACTGTACCCGGTTGAGTCACCCGGGCTCCTGGGTAGTATGCGTAAAGGCATTCCCCTGCGTTACCAAAAAAAAAAAAGGCTATACTTGTGTTATCGCTGTTGAAAAACTTACTGAGGTAGGTACGTTTCAATGTGTTATTTAATTATTTAACATCAGGTCTCAATACTGTAACTATGTGTTTTTTGCAGAAAATAAGTTTAATTTTATGATTTTAGGTTGATTTATTGCTTAACTACTATAGATGGCTTTTACAGTATACAATCAAGTATATTTTATTTAAATATGGGCATCTAATAGAGGTAGAAAAACTGCAGTGGCCTCCTTTATAACTTCATCGCCGTATAAAAATGACCTTATTAAAACAAACAAGAAGAAAATTGAAAAAAAAATATAAGAAACTCAAGCAAAGGAAAAGTAATATAAGATATTATAACAAAACCAATACCAGGGTTGATTCGGATTGATTGATGATAAATTAAGTAATTTCTTCGAGTTTCCAAAGAAATTTGATCTCCCATAAAATAAACATATAAAATAATTATTTTTGTACGAGATATTACAAGTTTGTATGTGTAGTCCATATTTAGGTACCTGGCCCATATTTAGCGCCTTTTTTGCAATTTTGTTTAACTGTCCATTTAATAATATATCATAATATTAATAACAAGAATGGTATTTAGCTTCAAAAAATATATATACTTTTATATTTACAGCAAAAAATGGTTAACATTTAAATAGTTTTTTATTTTTGAGACAAAAACAAAATGGTAGCATATATTTGGTTACTTTCCTCTAAGCCTAATTAGGAACAAAAGTGGAATTGACATGAAGACTTAAGAGACGATGATTAATTAAAAAAAAATAGAAGGAACGTACTGGCTAAAAACTAAGGACAGTTAAATGAACAATTTGAAATTCGCAAAAAGAATATAAGATTCCATTTTTAAACTCAATTACGTCTAAAGATGGCCCCCCGCCGCCGTAGCGCCATAAAGCGACGCGCCTGAATCGCGTGCCGCCCGTCGCGCATCTCTAAATTGCATTTTAATCTAATTATATGACGATATAATTTTTCGGTTCACTCATAATCAGATAACAGGGACATTATCGAATTAAAACGCCGTTCGCTGGGCGGGAGTGCCCAGTCGTGTCATACGTTAATATTTAATAAGTAACGATTATTATTTACGCCATGTTGTTTTATAGGCATTAGAACAGAAATAGAGATGCTGTTTTTGTTAAATGTTATATTATAGATAAGTTTTGTCTCTAGGATGATGATATGAGTAAGGGATCGAATATATGATATCGGGAAAAGTAAACAGTGGATGGACTTATGTTAATTTTTTTTTTCTAAACGAGCTGTCCATCGGTAACTATCGACGTCATTTAGTATCTATCTACTCAATAAGATAAGGCAGAAATGTAATTCAACAAAACTGAAAGAGAAATATTTTTAATATCTCAAACAAATATATAAAATTTTGCTTAATATTGAGACTGAGCTGCGTATTGGATCTAGATACTTTTTTTTTATGGTATAGGAGGGCAAACGAGCAGTCGGAGCCATTTTCATGACTACCGACGCCCATAGACATTCGTATAGAAACTACACAGATGCGCTGCCCTCCTTTCTCCTCCCACCTCCATAGGCCACCGGGTACTTACACACCACACGAAACGAGACAACACAGCGGTCACTTCACGCCGGTCTCGTGTAAGCGAGAGGTCACTCCCCGGTCGTGCCGGCACAATTCGGCTGCATGCAATTGCATGCATTGGTATGATTAAGCAGGAGTAGTAATAGTATGAGGATCTCTATAGATCTTGTTCAATCATAAGATACATGTTTTTGTTAGATCAGTCTTCGCCGTTAAACATTCAAAGAGATGAATTCTGATGGCTTGTGGTTCAAAGTTCGTAATCCATTGATAGTTGAAATAAAATAATATATCTATCGCACCTCTCAGACATATTTTATTCAGCATCCCCAAAGATGATCGCAGCCCGCAGGCGGTAAAATGTTTCCTACAAACAATTATATATGATACATAATTATTACTCAACATAACGCACACGGTTCAACCTGAACAGGTTGAAAAATTCATAGAAATGTCACTAAGAACACGATTCTAACCCGAGAGCAAAAACAAAAGAAAATCTCCAAGGCGCCTCTCAGAGATATTTCATTTGGCCTCCCCAACGATTGTCGCATGCGATAGACAGTTTCCCACTGTAACAGTACACCGGGCCGGGGCACGCTCCGGGGAGAGTTGGTCCACGGAGTAAATAGAAATTATGAGACAAATTTGACTAACATCAACACGATACTAGATTCGTGGGAATATTTCACCGCAACGCGCTCCTTTGATTGGTACACTTGTTTTGATTCTGCAATACTGTCCGAGTGTGTTTGCTACTGATGCGCACATATTATATGTAAAGAAATTCTTAATGTTTTAACTAGTTTATACCTAACTGTTTCAGACTTTAGAAGATTTAGAGTGAGGCTAAACAAAAACTTAAATTTAGTTTCTAATGGATCTCTTTTTTTCTATATTGGAAAAGCTTTATAATAAGTAGCTGCATACGTATCTTTTTTCAATAGTCAACGGATTGGCGATGAAATAGTCAATGAAGATTTGTCTTAAAATCATAAAATTATGGAAAAAATTGAATTTACAGTACAAGTAACGCGTTTAATTCAAAAGTTGCTGCATTATAAATAACTCCCTAAAACCAAAACAAACATTTTGTAGTTTTTTTCATACAAAATAAGCGCACGCACCCACAAAAAGTTTGTCACTGGCTCGGAACCCTCCACTATAATCTACCACACACCAATGTCTCTTTTATTTTTTAAGTAAATTAATATGAACTGGTAACTCCTCAACCGCTTGCGAATTGGGCAACTATTTTATACGTTTACCGTTCTAGGGAGAACGAGTTTATGGAACCAAATTTTACCTTGTAATTTCCTTTTTTTAACTACGAAGTTTGTGTTTACGCAGTTTCAAACAAATATATATTATAATACATAATTAATACTCAACATAACGCACATAGTATAAGCTGAACAAGTTGGATAACTCATAGACACAAGACATACTGTCACGAACACAATTCTAACCCGAAAGCAGGCGTCTATGTGTACATGAATCAATCTCGAACAAAGCGGATAAGAGCGAGTACACGGTACTAGCAAATTACTTCCTAAAGACGATGAGATTGTTATAATCCGGCTCTGAATGGGTTCCGATTGAATACACGGTGCTCGCATTCAATCATCAGATTAGCAAGAAGCTCCAGTGCGGAGCGCGGCAACCCTCAATTACCGCGAGGCAGGCGCACGCGCCGCTCCCCGCGGGACGGGACACGCGACCCACCGTCCCACCGACCCACCCCGCGCAATTATGAAACAAAATATTAACATGCGATTTTTCTTTTCATATTGCGAATGTATTCTCTTTGTCATTTTTATATTTGAAAAAAAAATATGTAGAAAAATACACATATACTTTTACCATAGTACAATAAGAATTATACTATAGAACAATAAGATTTTTTACGGTACCTATAGGGGAACAAAAGAGCAGTCGTAGCCCTTTTGTATGACTACCGACGCCTATAGACATCCGCACAGAGGCTATAAGAACAGATGCGCTGCCCTCCTTTATCCTCCCACCTCCATGGGCCATTTCTTATTGTTTAATACATACTAGTACTAGTGGTCTGCCGTTTGCACTGGTGGCAACCTTCTATTATAGCTAGAATAGAAAAGAAATATATTTTATTGCGCACAAAAAGAAAAAAGAAAAAAAAATACAGAGATGACAAATACAAGTACTTCTTGTGTACAAAAGGCGGTCTTATTGCTTGAGAGCAATCTCTTCCAGACAACCTTATGTGCATGAAAGAAGAAAATTTATTACCTAGGAAGGGCGTTCGTTATCCATATATATACCAAATAGACAGACTCTGGAGGCGGTCAAGTTTACTCAGTTGATCTTCATTTAAGTTTGTGATGCACGTGTCAGCGTAATCGAAAATTGAAAAAAAAATAAGGAATAGGCAATATAATTTTTTGTGGAAATGAGAAGCATTTATTGGAGTCGTTTTAATAAGTAGGTACCAAGTCGCATATACTCTTCTACTGATCTCCTTAAGTAATACTGACCAGGTCAGGTTCTCATCAAGGTACACTCCAAGATTTTTGACAGTTTTAGAAAACGGAATAATAGTGCCGTTGACGAGAACTGGAGGTACACAGGTCCAATCTAAACGTGAGGTAAGCCTTGGACTGTCAATTATGAGTTTGACCTGAGTTTTAATTGGATTGAGGCAAAGACCGTGATTATTACTCCACGAGGAGATTAAAGAGAGATCACTGTTCAATGTTCTTATGTTGTCAGTTAGCTCCTCAATAAATTTGGAGATCATCAGCCTATAAGTGGAAAAGAGAAGGTAAAAATTTTGTGATAGAGTTTATAAAGAGCTAGTTTTATCAGCTCCATTTATTTTGAATGTTGGTAAACTAATAATCACAGAAATAAATTTATCTTTTTTTAAACGTGTTAGAATTTTTCGTAGGACTACACGGGGCCTTTGATGACTTCGTCGCCTATAGGTATATTCACAACCCGATAATTGTTATGCATAGGTTTTGTCTTCTTTCCTTCCACCCCTTGGCCCAACGGCCACTAAAAACTCATAAACCATACGAAATAACTTTTAAACAATTACCAAAAAAATATTAACATTTTCGTCATTTTTGAAATATAGATTTCCATATAAACTTTAACACCCCAATTCGTGGGCTTATTCAAGTCATTAGAGCTACTTATTACATTAGAGCAAATCAGTCAAGTCAGTAGTTTAATTTTCTTGTAATCAAATTCGTTGCGGTCCAGGACAGTTTTAGCTTTTCCCTCGGGCTCCCTGAGATAATATCAAACAACCACAACGATGGTTGCCGCTGTTGATCCGAGCGACACAGGAGTAGCAGCGGTGGGAATGACTGGTGGGCCAAGTCCGTAAAAAAGGAGTGAATAGTCAAGTTCAATTGTGCTTTGTCCAGAGACCCAGTAAGTGAGAACAAACTACTATATTTACCTATTTAGGTAACACCAGCTGGTTTACTGGCGTGAGTAACGATTCCGTGAAAACATCAGAATAAAAGAAATGAAGTTCAAGTACATCCTATTCTCATGCCTACTAAATTTCACGAGTCTATCAAGTCGTATCGGAGAAATATGAAAATAAATTTATATTGCTCCTTTATGTAGGTACTTACAGACAACAGTTACAGTTCATAAATACACGTGTTTCTGCATTTTTGTAACATGGCGATCCAATTTTAGAAAAAAATGCTGATTTTTCACATTTTTTTCACATTCTACCTAGCTCTTGATTCTAGCCCTCTTATTTTAGCGTTTTAATTTTGTTTCATTACCTATTTACTTAGCGTCGTTTCTTTTTAATAGGATAGTGCATAACTTTCTAAGATGAAACAACGCTAAATAATAAGTTTTTTTTTGTTTTTTTTTTTATGGTATAGGAGGGCAAACGAGCAGTCGGAGCCATTATCATAACTACCGACGCCCACAAACATCCACATAGAGGCTATACGGATGCGCTGCCCTCCTTTCTCCTCCCACCTCCATGGGCCACCGGCTACTTACACACCGCACGAAACGCGACAGCACAGCTGTCACTTTACGCCGGTCTCGTGTAAGCGAGAGGTACCTCCCCGGTCGTGCCGGCCCAATTCGACTGCATGCAAGCATGCAGTGTGGCACTATCTATATCTTGGCACTATGTATATCTTCTCTATTACCTCATTTTACACGTTAACTACCCAAAAATAAGATTCTTATAAGATATGGCAACTTCTATATTATTATTATGACCTACTGGTGACCCAATGCCCGTGGGCTACAGGACCCGCAGAAATACCCGAAAACATTCGTGTCAGTTCAGATTCAGGCCAATTCAGATGCAAAGGAGCATCATGTTTCAGAAACCACCTTTTTAACGATGACTATTTCAAGCGTATTAACAAAAATAAATAACAAAGTAACGAAGCAAACGAGCAACAAACGGTGGGTAACAAACAAGGAGTCGGAGCCCTTTCATTATTGCCTCCTTTTCCTTCGCCCTTCCAATGGACCAAACCGCACCAAACGCGACAGCACAGCTCTTTTTTCAGTCTTTTTGTAACCTCTCCGGTGGATCTCTCTCTGGAGGAGGAGGAGGAGAAAGAAAATTTATAATATTTACATTTAAAAGTATAGGCTACGATGAAACATTAGTAAACTATCTTTAAGAATTCATTTTTAATAAAAAAATTAACTAGTAGGTAGGTATACATTTTAACTATCCGGCTTTTATCCTAATATTTCTATTTAAAGTTATGTCATGAGTAAATGAAGACATGCTTGTTGTATTGAAATTAGCTTCATACTACCAACGACCAACGGATGCTGTGTTAAGTTAAGATCAAGATTCTTACCTTTTCAGTATATTGGCAGACGATAAAGCTTGTATTTTACAAACATCTATGTCGTTATCATCAAAATACGAGTATTTTATAGTATAAGGGGGCAAACGAGCTGTCGCACTCATTCTCATAACGACGTCCGTAGACGTCCGCATGAAGTAATAAATAAGGGACTGGATCCCGCAGACAAACTGTGCAAATAATTTGCGGGACAGTGTATACACACATATTGTAAACAGAATATTTTTAATAATAAAAATTAAAAAAGAAAAAAGGTTATACAGCTGCCCTTCTTCCTCCTCCACCCTCCACGTGGCACGGGCTACTTACACACCGCACGAAACGCGATAGCACAGCTCATTTTACTCCGGTATTGTGTAAGCGAGAGGTACATCCCGGATCAATTCGGCTACATGCATGCACGAAGCGTGGCACTCTTACAACGAGTCTGTACTCTGTATTTCAAAGATTAACGCGTAACCGAATTTCAGACCAGTTCCATAAACTTGATTAATAAAGAAAAATGTAACAAAGCAAAGAGTTTTTTCTAGTAATAAGGTAAAATACACACAATAAATCTCCAGCAAAATCAAGCCTAGACCTTGGTCAAGCGTGACCCGGCGCAATGAATTATA
>LUGF01024042.1:294516-305657 GCA_001625245.1 Calycopis cecrops
GAAAAACTGTTGGCATTAATGTTGGGGTGGTATCATGCGAGCGAGATCTACATCTCCGGGGGTGCTACCACAATCTGGCTGCAATGCATGACACTTCCTCTTACTAGGTCACAAATCTGGTGAAAAACTTAAATGTTTGCATTCATTTTGGGGTAGTAACAGGCGAGCAAGATCTACCTCTCCGGTGGTGTTACCAAAATCTGGCTGCAATATTTGCCACTTCCTTTTACTATGTCATAAAACGGGTGAAAAACTTAAATATTTATGCTTTAATTTTGCGGTGGTAGGTATCATTTGAGGGCGATTTTTAATTTTTTGGGAGGTAACCAGCAAATAAATATTTCTTGCTTTCTTTTCCTCTTCGTGCCATCTCAATTGGTGTGCAACGCAGCATGACACTACCTACGAAACAATATCTTGTACAAAGTTTGAAGGTGCGCATTTTGCCTTCAACTCCACAACGACCCTAGAGGGACCGAGGGTGGAGAGACGCCAGCCCTGTGATTTATGCGATCATAAAAGTTGAACACGCCGCTGCCCTCGCGCTCACTTGTATAATTCATTGCGCCGGGTCACGCTTGACCAAGGTCTAGGCTTGATTTTGCTGGAGATTTATTGTGTGTATTTTACCTTATTACTAGAAAAAACTCTTTGCTTTGTTACATTTTTCGTTATTAATCAAGTTTATGGAACAGGTCTGAAATTCGGTTACGCGTTATTCTTTGAAATACAGAGTAGACTCGTTGTAAGAGTGCCACGCTTCGTGCATGCATGTAGCCGAATTGGTCCTCTCGCTTACACGACACCGGAGTAAAATGACAGCTGTGCTATCGCGTTTCGTGCGGTGTGTAAGTAGCCCGTGCCACGTGGAGGGTGGAGGAGGAAGAAGGGCAGCTGTATAACCTTTTTTATTTTTTAATTTTTATTATTAAAAATATTCTGTTTACAATATGTGTGTATATATAGTAAGAGGTAGTGCCACACTGCATGCTTGCATGCAGCCGAATTGGGCCGGCACGACCGGGGAGGTACCTCTCGCTTACACGAGACCGGCGTGAAGTGGCAGCTGTGCTGTCGCGTTTCGTGCGGTGTGTAAGTAACCGGTGGCCCATGGAGGTGGAAGGAGAAAGGGGGGCAGCGCATCTGTATATTCTCTATGTCTATGGGCGTCGGTAGTCATGAAAATGGCTACAACTGCTCGTTTGCCCCCCTATACCATAAAAAAAAATACACTGTCCCGCAAAACTATTTGCACATTTTGTATGCGGGATCAAGTCCCTTATTTATTACTCTATGCGGATGTCTACGGGTGTCGTCATGAGAATGGATGAGACTGCTCCTTTGCTCCTTTAAACTATAAAAACCCGTATTTTGATGATAATGTAGGAATTGTAAGTTTTGCAGATTGTATTCATATACAACCTGTGTAAGAGAGCGAGAATAAAACCTACGAGTTTACTCTTCTAAAATAAAAATAAACTTAGAACGTAATTCGGATTTAAAAAGGTTCGATGATGAAAATTCTCATGTCAAGAATTTTCATTAGTAATTTGAGAGACTCGGAGTTCAATATATACTCAGAGTTTGGAAAGGTTTACACGGAGGAAATAAATCAAGGAAATATTTATTTATGGGGCTAGCCAGGCTAGTCATTGAAACGTTTGTAATTATTGAAATATTTGTAATCATTGAAGTATAATTAATTAATCTGTAAACAAATAAAGAAGATTTGTGAAGAAGTACTTTTATTCCATTTCTCGGACGACATAATTTAATAAGAAGATTCCATTGTAATAGCGAGTGCTCAACCCTGGGTGCTACAATAATGACACAGATGTTTGCAAAACACAAGCTTATCGTTTGCCAATATACTGAAAAAATCTTGATATTAACTTAACACAGCATCCGTTGGTAGTATGAAGGTAATTATCAAGCAAGTCTTTATTTACTTAATAGACATAACTTTAAATAGAAATATTAGGATAAAAGCCGGATAGTTGCCCCACTTGTAAAAAAGCTCTTTTATTAAAAAATGTGTACCTACCTACTAGTTAATTTTTTTATTCAAAATGAATTCTTAAAGATAGTTCTGTCTTCGTCATGTCTTCGTCATTCATCATTTATATGCCTAGGTAGATAGCTATGTAGCTATACGTAATTCGACATAACATTATCTAGCTAAAAATGAACAAAGCTAAAAGCTAAAAATGAACAAGGACTGAAAATTGTTGCCTATCATATATATACCTATACGAACTTATTTGGAACACTATTGTAAATTATGTGTCAAATTTTTCCCCTCCACATTAGTAAACTTTATTTTACAAGCTTGAAAATTTGATTTTTACAGCCAAAAATAGGGTTGTATTTTATATGCAAATAATGTTGGTTTACTTGGGATTTTGTGAACTTCAAAAATCATACCTACTGAAATTTTGAATTGAATGTAGAAGTAAAATTACATCAGCTCTATGAGGGTTTCTCAAACATTCTCGATTTCAAGCAATTTTTTAAGTCTGTACCCATACAGTACAGACTTAAAAATGTTTATATAAAGGTACTTTATATATACTCTTAAACTTATATTATATATATGCTTCTATATATAATACTTTTGAGATCGTGTAGGTATGTTCGCACTTGATACCATTCCAATTTCTACCAATATCTTCTTTTTTATATAGAGATTTAAGATCATCTAGAAGGTCATCCCTAAAAACTCAAACGAGAAATCTTTTGATTGACCAACTCGACCTGACCAACTAAAAATTGAAGAATAAAGAAAAATTATTTAGAAGGTGCCTTCATTCAATTTGTTAATAATGGTGTTCCAAAATTAACGCTAATTTTGAATTAAACAGAAAATATAGTTTTTAGCCTTTTTATTGTTTTTTAATGGATCGCAAAGTACATATGGTTGGGTTATTTTTAAAATAACACACCAGGCAAATAGCCTCCATAGCTTTGAATCATACGGACTGGTTCGTCAAATTTTTTCATGACCATTTGGCATAAATGTGGCCGAATTTCGTTGACGCAGTATTGAATCTCCTTCTATAATGCATAGATGGCTGTGGTCTTCTTTACATAGCCCTGTGATCTCAAATAACCCCATAAAAATAAATCAAATGGTGTTAAATCACGATCTAGAGGGCCAATTCTGATCACCGAATCGAGAGATTACATGACGTGGAAACTTATTTAATTTTTCTTGATTATTGTTCAAAAACACTAATACACCAAGGCGTTCATCCAAAGTATATTAAGGTTATAAATAATATATACTCCAAATGTAACGCTAAAGTACGACTAGAGCGGGAAGGCAAAGAATTCCCCTTAAGGCGAGGAGTAAGACTGGGAGACCTACTCTCTCCAAAGATATTTTCAGCGGTGCTTGAGTTTATTTTAGACGCTTACAATGGAGCACGAAAGAAATATACATAGATGAAGAACTATTGAACCATTTGCTCTACGCAGACGAGATTGTGGTGTTTGCAGAGAACGCGGCAGAATAGGAAGTATGGTTAGCCAATTAGCGGAAGAAAGTCGAAAGGTGGGACTGTCATTAAATACGACTAAGACCAAAATTCTAACAAATGGAGAAGAGCAGGATATTAAAGTAGACCAAATTAATCTGGAATATGTCAAAGAATAAAATACGTAGGCGAGCAAATATCATTTAAAAACAACACCAACAGAGAGTCAGAAAGAAGGACAATCTTAGCCTAGAAGAAATGTTGGGGATTAAAATTAATTATGAAAAATAATATAATACAAAGAGAAGACTATATGAAGTGTGCCTAACATACGGTCGCTACACATGGTCTTTAGGGTTAGAAGACGAAGAAGGAATTGCAATATGTCAGCATAAAATGGAACGAAATATGCTAGGGATAAAACTATCTGCTAAAATCTGCAACGGTGCCATAAGAAGGAAAACTGAAATTACAGACGCTAAGTTAAGAATAAGATTACTCAAATGGCACTGGGCGGGACATATTTGTAGGACATTGAAAATAATAGGAGGTAATAGTAAGAGGTAGTGCCAAACTGCATGCAGTCGAATTGGGCCGGCATGACTGGGAAGGTACCTCTCGCTTACACAAGACCGGCGTAAAGTGACAGCTATGCTGCCACGTTTCGTGCGGTGTGTAGCTTGTAGCTTGTAGTAGCTTGTGGCCCATGGAGGTGGGAAGAGAAAGAAGGGCAGCACATCTGTATAGCCTCTATACGGATGTCTATGGGCGTCGGTAGTCATGAAAATGGCTCCGATTGCTCCTTTGCCCCCTATACCACCAAAAAAAACAAAGCGCTTAACACAGTAGATACCTATAGATAGGAAAAGGAAGAAGGGACACCAAGAAAACGATCGAGAGATATCTTCTAAAAATGTGGGTCTCTTTGGATGCGACAAGCCCGGGGTAGAGAGATTTGGAAAGGTTTGGGAGAGGCCTACGCCGTAAAGCCGACTACTAAACATACTTAGTTATTTCTTTGTTTTATTTTATTTATTGTTCAATAATGAAGACACGTTGCAACCCTCCCTTTTAATAACCCTGAAGTGTCAGCTTTCAAATTATGTATTATATTTTTGCTTTCCAACACTTTCCTGAACAAATAGCGAAAAATTCAAATTTTGCGTTAATTTTGGACACCCGAAATAAAAGTAGCAGTGTAGCATCTCGTACTATTTGTGAGTTTCCTGTGGCTCTTTGTAGGAGAGACAAGAAGGCACCACGTCTGCACAAATATTGTAATGTGGTAGTCTTAGAAAAGGTAATGCATTAATGTTACACTACTAGCCTTAGATTATAGCATAGATACCGAGAAAACGAACAGTGCGAATACCTGCATAAATACTGTATTACCTAATAATTATCTACCCTAGGCATTAGATGCAGGTATGGCAACTATGACAAATATGTAGGAAACATAAAATGTTTAATAAGTATTGTTAAATTTGTTTGTCTACTACACTACATTACATAATATGTACCTAGATACTTATGTTTAGACAGGTAGGTAGATGCTTCTGGCTAGAATCACGCTGGGTAAATAACTTTTTCGCGTAAATCATAGTATAAATAAGTATTTACAGAAGAGTAAGAGTTAAATTTAATTGAAGACTTAAGTTAAAATTAATTGAAAATAGACATCATGATCTGATAATACAAGGGTGGATTGAAGAGTATTCGGCCAAGAAAATAAACATACTAAATCAGTTAAACTTTTATTTTTCTACATAATCACCATCAATTTCGACGCACTTTACCATCTCCCATTTAAAGCATTTAGACCGTTAAAAAAAAAAGGGATTCTTCCTTAGAGTCAAAATTGGCGACTACTGCTGTTTTGACCTCGTCGTTTGTCGAAAATCCCCCAAAGTGATTTTTTAGGTTAGGGAACATAAAGAAGTCTGACGATGCCGGATCAGGTGAATAAGGCGGACGCGGCAATAGTTCAAAGTCAAAATTGCACAGACTTATGAGCACGGGCGTTATTTTGATGAAACAGGACTTTTTTTTGAGCATTCCTGGACGTTTTTCAATTAATTTCCTCTCGTAAACGACGTAGTAAGACACAGTAGTAATCAGAGTTTATAGTCGGATCCCTTTCAAGATAATCAATCATAATCACACCCTACGAGTCCCAGAATATCCCTAACCTTATTTGTCGACAAAATCGCCTTAGCCTTTTTAGGGAGAGTTGAACCAGGTCTTCTCCACTGTTTCGATTGTTGTTTGGTTTCTGACGCACAGTAATGAACCCATATTTCGTCCATTGTAACAAACCGATTGAAAAAATCATCTGCATCTGCTTCAAATAACTCCAAAGTGAAGTGAAGTAGTCAATTTTCTTTTCTCCTTCCTTTTTTGTTCAATTGAAAGCAGTCGCAGAACCCACCTCGCAGACACCCTGGGGAAACCCAATTCGTTGACTATGATGTTTTGAGTTCGTTCCTAAGAGATGCCTATAATCTCGGCTATCTCTCAAATTTTTCTCCCATAATTAAATCGAGTACTTTTTAATATTTTCGTCAGTAGTGAACGTCGAAGGCCTACCAGAGCGGGGTTCATCTTTCACACTCTCTCTACCACGCTTGAATTCTGCTATCCATTTTTCGACTAATGAATAAGACAGAACAGAATCCCCTAATGTACCCACCATAATCATTATGGATGGCTTTCGGAAATAACCCCTTCTTATGGAGGTACTTAATGACCGCACGCTGCTCGATTAGCTCCATTTGCAGAAACTATGTCCGATTGCTTTGTTAAAAAAAATATAAAATCACAACTACCTAATTATTGGACACGTTTCGAACTTCACACAATTAACTAGTCTGAACTGAACTAAATAATGTGAGTAGATTTGATTTTTAAAATTGAATAAATCTGTGTTAGGCCGAGTACTTTTCAATCTACCCTCGTATAGTGTGAAAAAATAAAAATATTTCACTGACATTGCACTGATTGCAACGCAAGCTACCATAAAAGTAAAAAAATATTTTTGCTAATATGTTAATATTGTGCGAAACATGTAGGTAGATAATGAAATAGATAATTTAGAATTATGATACAAGTAATATTATCTATTCTTATAGTTTTACCATCAATTTCATTCAGTATCTATTATTTATTAATCATTTATTAAGTATCATAAGTCTAAATAATTTTATTTCATAAACATGTTTTGCAATCTATAAGCAAAAGTACACGTCTTGCTGTTATCCGTTCGTTAAATGTTTCGCACGAAAATGTTGAATTCAGTTCAGAATCGATCGATGGGTGGATCTTATCGGGTACGCTGGTTGGGCGTGGTACTTGTTATCATTACACCGGCACCAGCCAATGGCGTATAGGCTCTGATAAGAGGGTAGGGGTTGGTGCGTGGGGTGGCATCAGTGCGCCGGACGCAGCGGCTGAGGGCGGCCGCCGAACATGCTGGGCTCTATGATGTACCCCGGCGCGGAAGACGACCTGGGCGACATGCGCGTGCCGCCAATACAGCTCGAGCATCTGCCTGAAGTGTTCCTATGTACGTAGGCCATACTCATTGCGTGATAACCCGAATACGTTAATAAAATGTGACGTGTGTTTAGTGAAGCTAGTGATACAGTGTTAGTACACCTACGATATGGGTAAATAATTTAGGGTAAGGGAATGAAGATTTAATAGGGTTATGGTGGCGGAAACAAAAATAAACAAATACCTTTTAATATTTAAATTTATCGCTTACTAACAAATTAATTATATATTTAATGCAGCTTGAAATATCACAATAAAGGTAGTCCATCAGACTAGAATTTATGACAATTTAACTAAAATTTAATATCTTATTTCTTTGCATTTTTCAATTAATTGGTATAAAAGTTATCATAATATTTGATTATTATTCTCGATAATATAGTATCGATCATCATCTGATATATGAATGAAAAGATGATAATAGGTATATCAATAATTAAGTCGTTCGCCCAAAATTGCGTGTTATTTTTTAATATTCCCCAATTATATAATCGTTATTCATATATTGATAGAACTATTGACCTGCATTCAATTGAATTTAATACAATTATATTGACTGAATTATAAGTGTGTGACTTTATTAAGTGAAGTAGGTTTATAAAACACTTTTTTGTTCCTAGTCTTGAACTAAATGGTCAGAGGTTCAGAATTAGGTGAACATTTTGGATTTAATTTGAATAGCACATTATACACTAGTCTAGCTTAAATAAATAAATTATATTTTACACAAACAATTGAAGGAAGGCAAATTATTTTTGGCGTAAACTTCCTACGTCAATATCAGCCCCCTTTCCAATGTTCCTACGTACCTACTTATGTACCTATGTTTATAAATATAGATACTTATGTAGGAATTAGATTTCGCATACTACCTACGTTACCAATTCTATATATAGAATAGGTAACGTAATTCTAGTGACCGACCGACCGAGATATTGTACACTTGTGCGAGGTGGATTCTTGCCCTGAGTCCTGAATCTCTGACGGACATGGGACACCTCATGTTACACGGACCGAAGGCCTGCACTGACTTTTAACCTGTAAAAGAACTTTGTTGAGCCCGATACACTCTTTCGGCTTAAAGGCTAGGTAGAAGGTACACAAACGTCTTTTGAATAATAGTAGTTATATATGTGGATATGTGTATTGTATAATATAATATAATATAAAGCAAAATCTGACATAATGATCTTGAACTTGCTTATGATCTCCATAATCAAGTTGTCCAATATTGATCCTGAATGTTTTGTTATTCAATCTTACAATTTTAATAACGTACATAAATATTCATAACATTTCAATTTATTTGAAAAAAACATACGATAAAGTTATAAACAAACGTCATACTGTATTTATAAAAGGTAGAGCAAGCGGGAAAATAGCTTTTCCGCTCAAAATAGACGAATGCAAATTAATAAAACATTTTCTGCTCTACATAGGTACATGTACATACTGCTGATGGGTAATGTCTTTAGTATAAGAGCTGGAACTATTAAATAACTGACGCTCATATCAGCATTATTGCCCTTGTTTCCTCTTCCCCTGTAATGGGCCAACAACACTAACTGCGAGGATCTTAGCTGTCACTTTAAGGCCGTATCATGTGAGCGAGAATAACCGCCCTCGTAGTAAAGTAGAAAATAAAATTTTAACAACTACAACTACACGTGTTCCATTGCATAAAAATGAACAATGATGCTTAGAGAGCACCCCCAAACATCCGCACAGACAACTAAGGTTTAAAGTTATGCAAACGCGCTGCAGTCATTTTCCTTATCCATCTCTGGATCAAAGGGCTGTCACGAAGCGCTTGAAACGTTAACAGCACATTCATAAGTTACCGCCAGTATTGTGTGCGAGAGTTATTTATTGTGTGTGCCCGAGGTGTGTACCCTGCGTTACAATGCTGGAAAGTCACCACTGCAAAAACCTCCACTTGTTACTCAAACCATCGTAATTGTTAAATTTTTGAATAGTTCGAATGTAATTTAGTTCTAACATTGACCTCGTTGCTAATAGATCCGGGGTCAACTCATTTGCCTAACGGGGTTGAGGGCTTCTGTGAGGTTTTAGTGGGGTAGAGTTCTCCCACAAGACAGTGTAAAATCCCCACTGGTAGCTCAATTAGGATGTGCTTGCGCTAAAAAAGAGGCTAGGAGTCAGCCTAGACTCTTTTTGCAATAAGTCAATAGATGCAATAAGTCGACAGGTTATTATTGTTAACCCAACTTTCCTTAATCAGTAGATAATGAGGTTTTTCTTTCCAGCCAGTATACCGAAGTGCGGAGGATGTCACGAGATGATAGTGGACCGCTACGTGCTGAAGGTGTCGGACCGCACCTGGCACGCCGGCTGCCTGCGCTGCGTCGAGTGCCGCGCCATGCTCTCCGGCAAGTGCTTCGCGAGGAACAACCAGCTGTACTGCACAGAGGACTTCTTCAAGTAAGCCTCTTTATATTTTATGTAATCCTGGTCGAATTTCGGCTAAGGCCATCTACTGCGGAGGTGCTGATAAGATTTAGCAAAATTATGCACCACCCAAATACAACTTGTACCTGCTTTTTTTAAAATATTAATTCGTATTATTTTAGCAAATGACTAGCAATGACCAACAGAATGTTTGTTCGTCGGCATAGGTTTGTCGTCAAGTTATTAAATTTCAAGCTAAACTAGAAAGTTAAAAAAATAATACATCTACCCATGGCCCATGGCCCATGGAGGTGGGAGGAGAAAGGAGGGCAGCGCATCTGTATTAGCCCCTATGCGGATGTTTGTGGGCGTCGGTAGTCATGAAAATGGCTCCGGCTGCTCGTTTGCCCTCTATATCATAAAAAAAAATCTACTTCGTTACTAAGTTTCGATCCCGTGGAAATATTGAGATGAAACATAGATGTTGGCCGATTCTCAGACCTACCCAAAAGGCTCACAAAATTTTATGAGAATCGGTCTAGCCGTTTCGGAGGAGTATGGTAATTAATATTGAATCACGAGAATTTATAATGGCTGTCTCAAAATTAACGCAAAATTTTAATTAAACAGAAAACACAGTTTTTAGCTTTTTTATTGATTTATTGTCTTGGATCGTACATAGGGGAGGGTTATTTATGGAACACCAGGCAAATAGCCTCCACGGCTATGATGCAAAGCCGCCCTCGTTTGTCCAAAATTTTCATGACCATTTTGCATAAATGTGGCTGAAATTTTGTTGATGTAGCGTTGAATCCACTTGAATCACATACTTTAATGCACAGGTGGCTGTGGTCTTCTTTACATAAACCTGTGATTTCAAATAACCCCATAAAAATATACCTGATGGTGTTAAATCACGATCTAGAGGGCCAATTCTGATCATCGAAACGAGAGATTGCACGACGTGGAAACTTATTTTATTTTTCTGTAGGTACTTGTTCTATAATACATACTAAAACATAGGCACATAATATTTTTTAAATATTTTCGTTATAATGATAATTATCCACACTGTAGACAATAATAACTGTACCATCACATCAAAAATATTAAATATTTTTCTACTATTCCTGACAGTTGAAATAAAAGTTTGGCATTACGTACGTATACGTACAACCTACGTGGTGATAATGATGATAAACTCTATCACCACGCATTTCTAAACAATAACAACTAAGTCATTAAAAATATACTTCTAAAATATAATTAAAATATTTTTTATATAAAAAAATGCACGTACGCTCATTTTTTCTCTCACATATAGTATGTGAGAGTTGAAAAATACTTTTGGGCGGTTGTACGTAGTAATAACTCTACCACCATACATTGTAAACTATGCCATCAAAAATAAGCAATATTTTTCTATGTAAGAGAACTTTTTTATAAAAAAATATACATACCTACCTACTTTTTGGGAGATTTGAAAAATATTTTTGGGCCGTTGTACGTAGTAATAACTCTACCACCATACATTGTAAACTATGCCATCAAAAATACGCAATATTTTTCTATGTAAGAGAACTTTTGTATAAAAAAATATACATACCTACCTACTTTTTGGGAGATTTGAAAAATATTTTTGGGCCGTTGTACGTAGTAATAACTCTACCACCATACATTGTAAACTATGCCATCAAAAATACG
>LUGF01024042.1:312679-325558 GCA_001625245.1 Calycopis cecrops
CTTGTATTTTTATATTTTTTAATTTTACATCTAATCACAACATGAGGCCCGCTGAGTTTGCTTCGCCGGTTCTTCTCAGGACAGGGCTAGGGTTGAACCGTTGGTAGATTTAATTGTTGACGTTCAAAAAGTAATTCCTGTAATTATATTTTGAATAAAAAACTTTTCTTTCTTTCTTTCTTTTCGTAAAGTGACAGCTGTGCTGTCGCGTTTCGTGCGGTGTTTAAGTAACCAGTAGCCCATGGAGATGGGAGGAGAAAGGAGGGCAGCGCATCTGTATAATATCCTCTATGTGGATGTCTATGGGAATGGGTAATCATGGAAATGGTTCCGACTACCTACTCGTGTGCTCCCCTGTATCATAAAAAAAATATGTTTCTAGAGCAAAGTTCCCAGTGTTTTATATTCAAAGATAACTTGCGACGACGCCGCGTCGCGATCGTCTCTCGGATGGGCTTGGATGAAGGGAAAAAGAGAGAGAATACAGGTTGAGATCACTAAATGGAATTCAGGGCTTATAGTGTTTGTCCAGGAACACACCCGCGACACGCCACACGTAGAAAAGCAGAAGTTAAGAGTTAAGCTATTGTTATTTTAAAGTTATTTTAGTTTATTGAGCACAAGCACTGATAGCTATTAATCAAACACAAGCTATCGTTCTTATGCGCAGGAGTACACTTCAGACACCGACAGCCGTCACACAGGAAGTCCGTCTAGCCCCACGCGACCTCGTGATGACTGACTTTTTAGTGTCGTACCATTACCATCGGTTCGACATTTGTAAAATGGTCGACGGAATGTACCAAAAACGAAAAAAGTAGGACTAACTACAAAAAGAAGTGAGATTTAAATACTCCCAGAGCCATGTTGGACTTCATTATGTCATCCGATGAGCCGCTTGGAAAAGTCTTACATTCGTTAGAGACGAGAGTTTCAATTGCTCCATGCAATGGACTAAACAAGCTAATATAATAAGTATGTATTACTTGTAAGATACATGGTGTTTTCAAGCGATGGCCAATCTATTTATTTAAAATGTAAAAGATTTTTAATATTGATATGATAATAACTTAAGACAGAAGGTACCTTAAGTAGGAAGTAAATAAATTAACCGACTTGATACTAAATAGATATCACAACTTTTTACGGTAGAAAATCTGAGCTGCGAGACTTGATTTTTTGCAGGATGTTTTTGATGGGATAATTAATATACAAAAATAAATAAATCAGTAATTGTCCTTTATACACGACTAGATACAGATATAATCAATGCAATTTTAGTAAAATCTTTGTGTTCCGGCTTTAGAGGATTAGTTTTAGAAACGCTATTTTGATGACATGAATTGAGTGAAGTAGTAAGAGGTAGTGCCACACTGCATGCTTGCATGCATCCGAATTGGGCCGGCACGACAGCTGTGTTGTCGCGTTTCGTGCGGTGTGTAAGTTGCCGGTGGCCCATCTGGTTAGCCTCGATGCGGATGTCTATGGGCGTTGGAACTTGGCTGTCATGAAAAAGGCTCCGATTGCTCGTTTACTGCCTTATACCATAAAAAAGTGAAAAGATTTGTAGATGGTTGCAATAGAGTTAAGGTGGTACTGTCCTATATACTACTGACATTTGGAAAATGACATCACAGTTTAATAATATGGACGAAGACATGTGCAACAGCTAGAGTTGTTTTTATACAAGGTTGATAAAAGGCAGAGGCATTAAATGAAACCACATATACTGTAAGTGCCTACAGTTAATCCGAAATTATAAAAATAAGTTAATGACAAGTATACGAAAATACTTTTCTCAAACAAGTTAAATAGCGAAAAAATGTAATCATGCTTTTTAACAGGCGGCTACAGCGACCACGGGGTGAAAGACCCTGGCCGGCCATAGTTGACGATCAGCTGCGATACAGCGTACATATAGTGAGAAAAAACTTAAAAAAAATCCTTTGGCTAAACTATGGCTCCGATTGATCTGAATTTCATTGTGTACCCTGAAAATGATACACTAAATATGTGGTTTCTTTTAATGCTTCTCGCTTTTATCAACCTTGTATAAATATATGAAATAACACTACCTACTAAGGTATTTCAATTATATTAAAATGATATGTATTGCTATATTAAAATAAATAAGCTATTTAAATTACGTAGGATATTAAAACCTATTCATAAACAAGTGGTATATGAATAGAATATTAGCTTTTATGAATAGAATTTCGCTCATAAACGAATTCAAGTGAAATTCGAGTCCGATATAGATTACAATTCGGAATAACAAATAAGTTTTTATCCCAAAAAATAATTGATGTCTTCATTTCTTCGTCTAGTCTAGTCTAAACATAGAATAAAACAATAAAATTCGTGCGTCTGTACATTGAATATATTTACCAAAAAGTTATTTGGGGCGATGTTAAAATAGTATTAGAACACTTTTCAATGTTTTTTTGTTCGTTTGTACGTTTGCCTGTTTGTCCGGGCTAATCTACGAAACTACTGAACGGATTAGCATGAAACTTTTTGTGGTGTATAGATACTAAGCCTGGTCAACATCAAAAACTCTTTCCACTGCGGTAAAATCGCTAATTCCTACGGGAAGTTGGAATTTCGGCACATTGCAAACAAACAATAAGAAATCACTTTGATTGTAATATTACTACACTAGGCGAACGAAGTCGCAGGCATCAGCTAGTTGTGAATAAAATGATTAGTTTTTGACTTTCGTGTTTATTACGCATATTGTAATTACTTTACGGGTTACACCAGCGGTGGTCCCGAGCCGACTCTCGGCTCGGGACCACGGCTGGTGTAACCCAGTCGAAACGTCGGGCAATGGTATATATTTTGACCCTTAATTTTTACCGTGTTAAAACCCGTAAAGTTAATTACAATATGAATAAAATGATTTGTTATATTCTTGTATTATATATGTATTTGTGATACAAATGTATATATACCTAAGTTGTTTCTGATAGTTTGTGCGATTCTCTACTTCCTCTGCTAAATCGTGACAAAAGGTGAACAAATAGGTAATTGTGGTTTAGCGACGACCCCGAAGTTCAAACAGATGACCTTAACACATTATTCTATTATACCGGCTAGCCGATCGGTGTTTTGTATTTGAACATCGATTGAATTGCAAAAATCTATTCAGTATCATCATCAGTGTTCGTTTCTGTAGTAGTACAATGGTCAATGTCGATTCACTTTTATACAAACCATCAATGTACTACAGATACAAATAAGGTATGACCTCTGGAAAAATAGTGGTAATGATTTCTGCGTAGGCAAAAGATAAAAGCTTCCTCTAAATGCAATAATCGCCTATTCATCTTTTCTTTACAAATTTTATAAAGCTGAAGAGTTTGTCTGTTTAGCTAAACGCGTTTATGTACTTATTATGTTAGGGAAAAGCCCAATACAACTTAAAAGCGGGCGAGGAGTTTAGAATGCTTAATAGTGGTTTGGCAGATGTACCTCCCTTTCCCGCAGATGAGTGATACATCACTATTGTGTCTTAGAGTAGCTAAATTAAATTATTATTTTGGCTAAGGTGACCGGGTCACCTGCCTCCCTCTCCAACGAAGGGTTCAGCTCACACAAATCAATCACGATTATATAACATAACTTTGGCCTCCTTTACTTCTTCTTACACGTGTACAATTCTTATAATTGTAAAGAAATAACAGTAGATGATTACTCCAATGCTTGACGTAGGTAGGTGATAATTGAAGGTCAACATATTATGAAACTGATTCAATATCACAATTAAGCGACCAATTTTTCCAAGATCAAGAGCTTTCTAAAGCCCTGAAGATGCCAACCGGCACGATATTGTACTCACGGAACGTCATTTAAATTAGTTGATCAGTCACGAACCTTTAGTCAAGTCACGTCGAAAGCGTTACATGATCGTACAATTTATATACCTATGTTTAATGAAACATACTCAAAATCCATACTAATATTATAAAGCTTCGGAAGACGAGGTGTTGGTAGACAATTCACCAGGTGACGGTCTACGCGCAGTGGCCGGTTCGAGATAGATGCGAGAAACAAGAGATTGGTCGTCTTGACGTATTCAATGAGGCCTATGTCGATGTTGATTATAAAGCTGAAGGGTTTGCTTGTTTGAATGTGCTAATCTCATCAAGCTATTTTCCATACATCCATATTTCCAGATGTCCTATTTATCGAGGAAGTCAATTTAACATCACGCTGCAATTAAAATCAGCGGAGTAGCTCGGTTTATGCGGTTGTAAATACAAGTCGGTTTTCCACCGACAGAGAACTGAAGTATTTACCCAAAAAGAGCTGATGTATTTACTCAATTATTCTGCAAGTTTTTACAATATCTCGAGTAAATCGCAAGAGTCAGAGAATGTTGTGTCGTGCGCAAACGATTTCCGTCACGGCGACCGTCACGCCTTGCGCTTTGGCCTCGGCTCGTAAAACTGCACCCGTTATCACAACGTCCAGCTCTGTGCTAAACGTGCCTATTGTGCATGTTAACATTGCTAATAAATTTTTATACTCGGCTACGTATTGCGAATACTTTTTATTACACATTGTTGAATCTGAGCCCGAGCTTCGCATTTGCTCGTAATTATGAAGGCTCTGGTTATTTGAGTAGACTGCATTACTAGGTGCCATGCTGCATTGCAGCTTAATTAGTTTGGTACTGCGGGTAGGGTTGCCAGGCTCGAAAATAAAAAAGTCTGTCACGGGCTCAAATTTAGCCTGATAACCCTGAAAACCTGGCACGCTGGGTTTTTAAAGAAAACAAATGGATGTTTTGGTCTTATGCACTTATTATTATTCTTTTGATACTTACTCTAACAATCACACGCCCGTGAAATGCGTTAAAAGCCTAACAAAAGCCGACAGGTCAGATTTGTGTAAATTTGACCGGACACAACTGTAAAAAGCCGGACATGTCCGACTAAATCCTGATACCTGGCAACTGTATATGGGGGATGCATAGATTTGGAATTGAACGTGAAAGATGTACAAAGCGTGGGAACGAGACATTCAAATTAACTTCCAATCATCGGAAAAGAAAAGAGACAGTAGATGAAGTACATATGAGACAATTATTTTAAGCTAGTAAGAGGCCATATCGGCCCGATTACATACTAATGACAAAAGCATATTTGTGTTTTTGTAGTAGTTTCGACATTTGTCAAATATTTTTTTTGTCTCGCCTCTGTTCTGTCATTGTGTATTTTGTACATTCTAAATCTATAGGTGGATGTACCAATATCACACATAGCACTGCCGCTATTCTGTCATATTTTCTGAGGTTTTTGAGCTTTCCGGTGGTCTGTTGGTAGGAAGGGCAACACGTTTATATGCAGTTATCAAATAGCACCGACTGTCGTTTGACCCCTTGGAATAAATTATACATATTCATAATCATTTTCAACATAATATTGCTTATTTAATTATAAGCTGAGTAGTAGTCCTTTTAATTAAATGCTAATACAGGGAGTATTATATAGCTAGTAGACTCAATCTCAAACAAAAACCTCGTCTGATCAATAAATTCTTCCGTGTTCCATGTCTTCGAATTCGACGCTAAAAACTGTAGAGATTCGTTGTTGTTCATTGAATTTACAGAGATAAATTAGTAACGTGTTTTGGTTTTAAATCACGAGGTTCTACTTAAGATAGAGTAGGTATTATACCTATAACATTTTACTAACATTTTACTAACGTTTAATGTTAAATAACTAGCTCGAAATTCATTAATATGCTTACCTCCATGGCATTTTTTTCAGAATGTGCAGAATAAAATATATCTTTATATTAATAAGTGAAGCAAAACTTCGGGAACATTGTTACGAAAATTGCGCGGACGGAGGAGTATGAAATATGGCACACTTATAGTTTACGTATAAGAGAAGTGAAGAACGCTAATATTTTTAATAATGTTTATTAGGTAGTAGGTACTTTATTTAATAAATAAAACTTTAAACACACTACCATGCACATTAGACACACTGATATATAAGACACGTAATTATTGATGAAGTTCTTTTGTGTATTTTGCAAGTGTTGAAAATTCTACATAAATTGTTTACTTAATATTTAGTTTTTAATTACAAAAAAGTTTCACTTATTTCGAATTTCAAGGATCTCTTGTTACTTTAAAGACTCTGAATTCTATAAGGGTGAGGTAATTTATTAAAGGTAGAGCCACACTGCATGCTTGCATGCAGCCGAATTTGGCCGGCACGACCTGGGGACCAGGTACCTCTCGCTTACACGAGAACGGCGTAAAGTGACAGCCGTGCTATCGCGTTTCGTGCGGTGTGTAAGTAGCCGGTGGGTCATGGAGGTAGGAGGAGAAAGGAGGGCAGCACATCAGTATAGCCTCTATGCAGATGTCTAAGGCCGCCAAATTGGCCTCATATAACAAAAGTATTATATTACCTATCCTTTTTGTTCTAGTTGATCAATAATTTAAAAACATGTCGTAGAATTAAACGATGCATACGTGGGACACTCAGAAAGTTTTGCGAATATAAAAAAATTGTTATATAGGCAAATAAATATGTTTTTATGAAATCTATTCAAAGTCTACCAGCCTCAATACAAAGTTTCATGCGTCTAAACCAGTTTTCGAAAATTTTTTTTCATTCCGCCTCAGACATCTCATTTACAGCCTGCTCAAACTCTGACAGTGCATCTTCCGGTGACGAAAATTGTATCCCTTTGAGCAGATTTCTTATTTTAGAAAATAAAAAGAAGTAACATGGTGCCAGGTCAAGGCTGTAAGGAGGGTGACCCAAGACTTTGACCAGCGTGCTGTTCAGGAAATCCTTTGCTTTGAGTGCGGTGTGCGCGGGTGCGTGAACGTGGTGAAGCAGTAACCCGCCGAGTCCTGTGTTTGGTCGCTTATTGCTCACAACTGAAAAAACTACTGCATTTGGTAGTACACCATTCAGCGTTAAGGCCCCTTTGATTATGTAAAGTAATTGACATCAAGAAGCCAGTCGTATTGAAGTAGCTAGCGACCAAAATCTTCCTTGCGCTTCTAGATCAAGTCATCTTGGTAGGCGTCGCTTCGTTTTGAAGCATCCAATCAGTCGACTGTCGCTTAGTTTCTGTATCGTATTGATAAACTCAGGACTGATGACCTGTAATGATCTCGTAAACACGCCGAGACGAGCCTACATCAATCAAAAGCATGAACTACTAAAAAAATATCAATCATGTCACGGCACCACTCCAGTCTGTTTTTGTGCCTCGCTGAGGTTGTGTGGCACCCATCATGAACCTATCCTCCTCACAAGATGTGCTTGTAAAATCTCATGAACGCTTCCCGATCCAGTCGACATTATCTCTTGATAGGTAATTCGCATAATCTCTTGAATAACATTTTTATTGTTAGCGCGCTTTCTTCCGTAACAGCCATTAAAGAGCGGCTACTGCCTCCTTCATCGCACAAAGTTAGTCGACCACGCTTGAATTCGTTATACCGACTATACACGGTTGCCTTGGAAGGTCCTTCGTCCATAAATGCCAGCTGAAGTCTATCGTATGATTTGTCTGGTTTCAGATGACATTTGAAATCATAAAAAATCATAGCGTCAAAATGTTCCCTGCGTAGATTCATGTTTCAGTAAGACACCACTACATATTTTAAATAGGTCATAAAAAAATTGGAGGATAATTTTAAAATTGGAACGTAAGATACGATTTACTTACAAATAAATATATTTTCAGAATAAATTATATCCAGTCAAAGTCTCATACATAAAACCTTTTTGTCGCAATACTTTCTGAGTAGCCCGGTATTCCCTATTTCAATTGTGAATTAGGCTTTACAAACATTTTATGTTTCGTAACTAAAAATAAACAACAATTGTAACATAAAAGTTCATAAATGGAACATAAGCCTCTATCTCTTTTCAGAAAACACTCAATAAATGGCAATTCATTGCATAATTAATAACTTTTGTGCCCTAGAACTCTAATGTAAAGATTAAATTTATTGAATAATCTGTCAAAGCAAAATGATACAATAGTTTCCATAATATCATTTAAAACTTTATGTTACGAAAAAAAACGAACGAAATCACTACGAAGTTCAAAGTAACTGATGTTGTGCCTCAATAGTGACCGATGAGTGACTAACATACCTCAGACATTATACGTAGTGTTGATGCCTTTAATTAAAAAGAGAAGCGGAATAACTACTTAACTGCTTTGCGATTAATATCGTAACAAAAAAATCCGTAACATAAAAGCATAAAATACTAGAACATAATGTGTTATTTTAAAATTATTGTTATTTTAGTTGCCGAACTGTAGGAAAAATAAATTAATATTATAAAGAATAATAAACAGAAACAAAAAAAATATTTTTATGACTAGTAATGTGAACGGAAACATTTAATTTCACGCCAATTATGAAATGGGGAATTTTTTGTAGGAACAATCGTGTTTTCACGCAATAAAACAATTTGTATTAAATATAAAGATATATAGAATAATTTTAAGGACGTTTGCGCACATAAAAGGCTAATATACATGTTACTTTTTACAACAAAAAGTATACTATAAGTATACTATAACTTGGTAACTGTAAATATATAATAACTAGCTTCCGCCCGCGGCTTCGCCCGCGTGGACTTCGGCCTTCAAAAATGGTGTATTTATTATTATACATAATCTAATATTATACTGAAGTATATATTATATTAAATATATACGTATTGTATGAAACAATAAACCGCTTTGAGAATCGAATTTGTCGCCGCGTATTTTAGGCGCTTTAGATATTCCGTTTAAGTCAATCTTATCGTGATAATAACTTTTAATCTATTCGTCCAAATTACTTAGTGTAAAAGACAAAGTTTATCTACATTTAATACGTAAAGTGACAGATGTATCAATTTTCATAAGCGTTCGATAAATATTCTAAAATGTGCATCGTTAAAAAATATCCAATTTAATTGAATGTTTGGTTCACTACTTTGGTCATAGTGACTTATACATAAAAGATAGATATATGCTGTCGCGGACTTTTATTTAGAACTATTTAGGATAAATAATCCTACAATAATTAACTTTGTGTAACTCCAACGATTAGGTCAACGCACGCCAATATTGCTCTCAGGGGGCTGATTTTTTTCCGACTTACTTGACAGTTACCGTTATATTATTACCAAATTATAAAAAATCCCTATAAATTTTAACTTATTATGTTATTCTGATATGAAAGCTATATTACTGTAAAGTTTCATGAAAATCCGTTCAGTAGTTTTTGTGTGAAAGAGTAACAAACACACTCACAAACTTTCGCCTTTATAATATTAGTAGGATATATATTAAATTGAAAAAAAAAGTAGCTGGCCGGTAGTTTTTCGTCAAAATGAGATTCATTTTAGCGGCCTTACCCATAATAACATAAGAATCACGAAACAACGATAAAGAAAGAACAAGATTAAAGAATTTTATTGCGTAATTGACGATCAACATAGTCGATCTACTTTATTTTGTGTGGCTGCTGCGCCATAATAATTTGATATCATTGTCGATAATTTTGCTGTAAAAACGTGCGTAAAACAAAATTCGTTGAATACCCAGTTTAATCAGCTCGTTTAGAAAATAAATCGATGGCGGACCAATAAAAGCCTGAATTGGCGACGTCTTACACGTAGAAAAAGTCGAAGTGTTTGATGACCTTACTTTACAGGATGACTTTGGGCGTGTTGTTACAAGCCCAATATCGTCTCTCAAGCTCTTATTTAACGAAACGATTCTTCCGTAACTAGATCTGCTGCTTGTAAAGTAAGCTTGTTTTAGCAAAGACGTCTTTAATCAGCAGTGTCTGATAAAGGACCTTATCACACACGCTTAATAAACGACATGTTCAAGCTATTCCCAGAATTACGACATTGCGAAGGCAATTAAGGGCGTTGTTCCAATAATCCACCGCGGCTATATAGCGGCACGTAGTCCCAGCGGACTGGGCGGGGGCACATTAATTAAACAAGCGCTTCGTTGAAAGCTCGCGACTCCCTGCTGCTTCGCTAATAGCACACGCAAAACATACGCGGACCTGCTTGGCGTTACAGCCCTTTATTGATACATGTGCTATTGTCAACGGGATGTCTGTTTTTATAAAGATGTTTTGTGACAATTGCTGTAACAACTGTTTGGTTGGAGAGTTGCAGTGGTTTTTGTTTTTCGTTTTCATTAATATGAATATATAATATGAACAATAACAAAGCTACTGTATTGTAAACTTGTGAGTGTCTGATAATGGAAGAATTTTCACAAATTTTTGATTACTTAGTTTTTTAATGAATAAATTACAATTAGTAATCTCAATCAAAATGTGATTCCGGTTATGTCTGAATAAAGATGTCACTGTGTAATTAAACGCACAGGCGTTTTTTCTTTTACCTACTGCTACTACCTACTACTAAACTGCTTACAATTTAGTTAGTCCAGTTAACTCAGGATATATTAAGTTAAATTATTTCTACTGTAACGAAGGCATAGAACCTCATTGATAGAGTGCGAATAGAACCTCTGAAAGTGTTATTAAATTTAATTTTTTATTAAAAAAATAACAATTCGAGTTTAAACTCTTTCTAGAACAATTCGAAGACGTCTGTTTGACAGAGAAAAAAGATATCTTCATTCTGGGACGCGCTTCCAAGCGCGGACCATATAGTTAAAGGGATGAAATGATAGTAATGAAAATGAGTAATGACAAGTATTTGATATAGTAGTCAAGGCGATAATAATTGTATTAGTTGGGATATATTAAATACAATAAATTCGTATGAAGAAGAAAGGTTTCCTTCGAGTACTTAAATATAGAAGAGGTTCCAAGAGACCTATATAAGTGACGCTGCACTCGAAGTACGCCCCCAGAGACATCATACCGAGTGTAGCCATCACACTACTATCGTTATATTATACCATATCATTCACTATTATTACAACCACACTGGAAGATTGGAGGAAACTCCCAAAGCAATTTAAAGCGCTTACATTTAAATTATACAACAAACACGCTCGCTTATTATTATGTCATCATCAACGAATGTTGGCTGGTTTTGTTGAACTCATTCGAACGAGGAGTCATCATTCAAGCCAGGCCGCGATCTCTTCTTCGTATTCAGTCATTAACCATGTTCATTTAATTTCAGAAGAGCAAAAGAAAAGAGGTTGAAAAAAGACGCTGGACGTTCACGGTGGTCGCAATACTTCAGGTCGATGAAAGGTTCTGGCAGTGGCTCCCCGCGGCACGATCGGCTGTTGGACAAGGACGAACTCAAAATAGACCTGGACTCATTCAGTCACCACGGTAAGACAGTATTCTATTATTATAGATCGTGTAATATCTTCAAAAGTAGAAAGAATGGCCGATATACTGTGATCAAATTGATCGGGTAGTATCCGAAAGTCATGGTGTAAAAGAGTCTTAATAATGTGGAGGTCTAATCTGTGAGGATGGAATGGAAGGAGTTTGGCAATAATGATTTGTTTTTCTTGTTGTTCCAATTCACTTCACTATTACACTAGACGCATTTCTGGCTATTTGTTACCGTTTAGATTCTAGGTATGTATATCCCCAACCCTATATATATAGGTGTCTCCGTGAGAGTTGAGGTGAACCACACAAGCAAAAAAGGAACTTGACTATAAGTTGACAAATTTATACTTGCTTGTAAACATTTAGTATGAAACGAACTACAGGTATAAGTTGGTAATGATGATGAATGATGATGATTTTTCCAGTGATATAAATATAATTTTGTAGTTTTTAGATTTACTCCTATAATATATGTGTTCCTACTGGCCTAATTTCCCAATTATAGGTCAACTGGACGTGACCTGTAGGTTTCAGAAAATGTGCATTTTCATACAAAATGTGTGCATAGATGGCTGTAACTTAGAAGCATGATTTTTTTCAAGTCATCAAGACGTATACACCATACCTCAGCATTTGACATAAATTTCAGCTAAATCCCTTTACGCATTTTCGAGACAAAGGTCTTGACAGACGTACAGACGGACGGACAGACGGACAACAAAGTGATGCTATAAGTTCCGTTTTTTTTCTCTTTGAGGTACGGATCCCTAAAACACACACATCACATGCTACCGCCGTAATGTGACAGGAATGCTGTCGCGATTCATGACGTTTCGTTAGAGGGGAGTAGGGAAGGCAACATATCTGTGTCTGTGTCATGGGAGTCTGTCATGGCGTCATCAAGAGGCTACGACTGCTCGCTTGCCCCCTAGTACTTTATATACTACAAAAACCAGAGTATTTTGTAAACCATAACAAGCTGTATGTAAGAAAGTGTCTGGCCGTACATATGGTATGGAATAGGTATGATGTTAAGAACTTAAGTACCTACACGTCTCGTTACGAATGGCATTACTGCACGTTCTATGTTCTATGGATAGGATATATAATACGGAATAGGCAACTGCTTTCATGGATCTATGTTATAATAATGATGCGTGAGACAATAAATTCATCTTAGTACTGCAAATATTCATGTTTTCAGGTATAAAATACTACTAGGATTTTAAATTGTTTCCTAATCTAATATCCTACTAATATTATAAAGGCGAAAGTTTGTGAGTGTGTTTGTTACTCTTTCACACAAAAACTACTGAACGGATTTTCATGAAACTTTACAGCAATATAGCTTTCATATCAGAATAACATAATAAGTTAAAATTTATAGGGATTTTTAATAATTTGGTTATAATATAACGATAACTGTCAAGTACGTCGAAAAAAAATCAGCCCCCTGAGAGCAATATTGGCGTGCGCTGACCTAATCGTTGGAGTTACACAAAGATAATTACTGTAGGATTATTTATCTTAAATAGTTTTAA
>LUGF01024042.1:328057-343118 GCA_001625245.1 Calycopis cecrops
GCCCGCGCCGCCCCCGCCGCCCGCGCCCTGCCCCGCCCTCGTGCAGCCTTTGGAACTTGTGGTCAAGCGCGAGCTGTGATCAACCCAAATATAGATCACAGATATAGGGCCAATTCAGAATAATCGGTGAAAACAGAGAAAAATAATGATCAACTTACAAAAAAACCTTTGGTCAAGCGAGAGCTGTGATTATCTATTCAATTATAGACCACAAGGTCAATTCAGGATAATTGGTGGAAACATAAAATAATGTGCAACTTACAAAAACTTACTTGTTTGTTGATCATATGAGAGCTGTGATTAATATCCAAAATGAAGATCATAGATATACAGAAAAGTTGAGAATTCCAGAGAAAAATAATCAGCATACTAACATTTTATTGATTGTATGAACTGATTGTCAAGCGACAGCTGTGATTATTACCCTTAATAGACACAAACACCTGGTCCATTCTGAATCATTGAAAAAATCAAAACCAATGCTAAACTTGATAATGTCAGAACTCATGGTCAAGCG
Source organism: Calycopis cecrops (assembly GCA_001625245.1). Lineage (NCBI taxonomy): Eukaryota > Metazoa > Arthropoda > Insecta > Lepidoptera > Lycaenidae > Calycopis > Calycopis cecrops. The sequence continues at coordinate 328,575 of LUGF01024042.1, forward strand.
AGAGCTACGATTATATTAGCCTACGTGCAGACCACAGATCTGGACAATTATGGAAACAGAACACAACTTTTAAAAATTGTCGGCATCACCGTACATTACATGCCTACTGATTTTTTGCATAATTAAGTGGTAATTATTGATGTTTGAGTATCATAATTTACCTTGAATTTCATTTTAAAATTTACTAATGTATGTATATAACTTATGTATATATTTACGTTTAAATACTTCCTATTACGCCCTATATAATGGCGATATTCAAGAAAAAAAACTAGTCATTTTCTTGAATATCGCCATTATTGTAAATACAAGTAACAAAATGTTTATAATTTTAGTATACATACATACAATTTGCAAAGTATTATTGCTGCTCTTGTTACAAAAGCCAGTGAAGTTTTTAAACAATCCAAACAATTAACATTATTTCAGCGAGTCTTATAAAATAAAATCTAATATTAGAACAGATAGAGTAGTGTATAAAATTGTGGGCCTTACTAACAAGGTACTGTGTATATATAGACTATCAGACAAGTTTCAATATAATGTAAATATAATAAAACTAGCAGTCCCCTAGTTAGCAGATTTTTTAAAATTTCGATATCAACTAAAATCTTTTATCGATTTTTTTCTGTGTATAAATTATAAATTACTTTTGTCGTTATAATTAATAGAGTATATTATTATTATTCTTGGAGTGATAAATAATATTATATTTGTGTATCCATATATCTATGACCACTATTGTAAATAAGTCCAATATAATTAAGGCCTAGAAATAGTTTGTTAAGACTTAGTTGTATTGTACTTGTGCAAAAAAGATCTAGTCGAAAAATAAATAGTACATAATTATATTAATTACATATAATATACATTTAATTTACATTTTATTTACAATTGAATCATCTTATTTTTAATTATAGTTCTGTTGTAGCTACACCCCAGTATTGTTGCATTCTTCCTTCAAGATCTAAAGAATCCTGAGATGGTGCGTTTTTCTCCTGTATCACAGCAAAGTCATATTCTAAATGATAAGGCATGAGCCTCTGCAAAGAACCGAAATAAGCAGCATTAGGGCCACCATTTGGTATTCTCCCTGAACCAAATCGAGAATCCATTTTAAGAGTATTTCCAAAAGAACGAGCACTCCCAAAATGTTTAGATAAAAATGGAACTTTGGTAGATTTATTTAACAAATGGAGTTGAGGACTACTCCCAGATAAGCCTTTTAGGTTTCTTAAGCTACTTGTGTTTGATTTTATACCTTTAGAAAGATTATCTAGCTCTTTATCAAAGAGCATTTGTGTATTTTGCTCCAGCATATACTCCCAGCATTTAAACTGCTCCTCAGGTTGGGCAATGTCTTCGGTTTTGGGTTCCTCATCCTCCTTATCTTCCACACGTACACGAATCGCTCGAGCAACACCACCAATGGATCTCCGTTCTGATACTTTAGTATGTGATCTGACACTCGCGTAATGTTGCTGACTAACAGTATCACTAGATGGTCGATCGCTTTGACCACTCGGAGATGAACGTTCACTTCCTGGTTTCGCTAACGTAATCGAATGACAGCATGGTTCTGACCGGGAACAGCAACAGTCAGACCGACAAACAGATTTATTTGTACTAATCGTATGCCGTAATTCTCGCATTAATAAATCAACATCTGGACGACCCGGATCAAATCGCACGACTATAACCGAAACACACTCTTCAGCTCCGTAACTTTGTGCTAAGTCTTGTAACCTCTTAGCTGCCAATACTGGATTCGTTTCGGACCTGACTTCGGCTACAGCAGTATCTATAGTGACGGCGTTCCAAAACTTTCCGTTTCCGAGTATCAAAAATTCATCATCTTCTTTTATGACGGTATGAATGACATCTGGATCAGGAATAGTGTTTGGATACCTATTAGAATATCCAAGGCGCTTATTATTTTCAATACCTAAACACATTGGGCCGTTACGTCTACTTAAAACTGCTCTTGTATTTCCCACATTAGCCAACCGTAAATTGTACCTTCTATACTCTAGCCCAAAACCATTTTCAGGTGCAGTTACTGGAGACAAATGACACATAATTAAAGAAGCACCTTTTTTCTGTCCTTTTTCTTTAAGTTCCCGATGAGCAGATAAAACAACATACTTCATATATTCATTTACAGTTTCTTTGATAGACTTTTCTTCAAGCAACAACCCAGGCAAACTAGTTTGTAATATTCTAGGTACTTCTGTATCAGTTTCTCCGTCGATGATAGCAAATAATCCTTCTTTATTACAAAATGACGGTAAACGTATCTGTGCGCATGGTAATTGCAGTGCCTTATTTGGACATTCTGAGAATCCTGTAACCCATGTGGTCATGCCCTGTAGTTCTTCGTGAAATCCACTTTGTTGTGGTAACTGTAATGTGTTTTGCCCCGTTACATCTACAAGACTCAATGGTCTTTGGCATTTATACACCTTGAATTGTTTTGGGTCCATTTGTAATTTTTTATTGCACGATATGTCCAAAAATTTCAGTTGTTTTGGTGCTAGGAGTCGTAAGTCAATACTGTCCAGCTCATTATGAGCAAAGTCTAATATCTTAACAGAAGCACTGCAGGCAAACATGGGTATGGATCGCAACCTATTTGAATGCGCTCTTACAATTTTAATGTTGTTTAACTGTGGTAAATCTTCAGGGAGCTTAGCTAGTGAATTCCCTGATAACACAATTTCTTCGATTTCTGGCCAGAAATTAAAACAGTTTTCCGGTAAAACTGTTAGGCAGTTATACGCCATGTGTAAAATTTTAAGACCACGAAACGTTGTTATCACATCTATTACGTCATCCATTAAACAATTAGCCGTTAAGTACAGTCGCTCCAAATTATGTGGCGATGCGCCTCTTACACGAGGTAATCGGCTTAGTCTGTTATTAGACAAATTTAATATATTTAATCTGTTGCACACCGAGAAAAAGTTTTCTGGTAATTGTTGTATACAATTGTCGTGAAGTAGGAGTTCTTTTAAAGGTGATCTTAAACGGGGCATTGATGGGAAGTTCGATATTTTGTTGTGCGCTAGATGTAGATGACTTAAACTGGATAGTTCACTGCAAAATAAATGGTCTGGTAGAGATGCTAGTTGGTTGTTGCAGGCGTATAACTTGGTAAGGTCCGAACACCCGCTTATCCATTGAGGCAAGGCTGTGAGTCTGTTATGCGACAAATCTACTTCCACCAAGTTAATCGGCGGCACGGCGGTTGTAAGGCTTTCAATACCTGAAAACAAAATGAATGATAGATATATGACGAGTATGATGATCCTTACTTAACTCAAATATTTAGTTTAAATAATGTAGGTATATAATTTTCGCGTTCCCGTGGCCTGACCTTACAGTGGACGAGAAGGAATACTGCTGGGGTTTAGTGGGTATGGGGAGCTGTCTGCCGGCTCCCGAGTCCCACATACCCCTCAGGAAAGTCTCTGCCTGAGGGCATGCCTAAACGCATTCCCCAGCGAAAAAAAAAGAAAAAAAAAGGTATATAATTTTAACATTAAACATTTTTTTTTAATTTTTAATTTTTCAATTAAATTATAAAAGTATACATAAAAGGTTGTACTATTTTAATACTTTAAGATTCAAGGTGTAGAGTGTAACTAGTTGGATATTTCGTGTAGTTCGACAAAATTTGAAATGCTAACACTAATTTAATGCAGTTTTTACTATTTTGAAATGAATTGTTAAATGATAAAAGATAGCGATAATTCTACATTGCAGCAGAATCGAACAGACACGACCAGAGAAATATCACTCGCTCATATACATATAGGGTTGGGGTGTAGGAGGGGACACATCTGCACAACTATTAACCTTTCGAAGATTGACGGACATCTGTCGGAACACTTCATCCAATTTTCTGTCTATAGCCCCCTTATACTATAATTTTACAAAAGTCTGTGGTAGGCCGTTTATTTTTGACTTTACTAATGTTATTATTCTGGATAATTTTAATAATAGTAACTCTTATTACGGTTATGTGGGGCTTTTAGTATCCTCAGAGCCCCCCCGTGGACGGCCAACTGTTGTATGGTGTTGTGGGCAGCCTGCAGCTCGCGCAGGCTGCGCAGCGCTGACAGCACCAGCACCTCCACCGCGTTGTACGACACGTCCAGTGACACGAGATGCTGGAGGCATTTTATTACAAAATATAATCTCTAATGTTACAAAATCCTATAGACTAGACACAAAATTGTTGGATTTATACAGGGTTATTTTTTTAAACACCAGAAAACTCTCAGATATAGATAGCTAGAATTTTTATTAACAACTTTACTTATACAACTTTTCATGTTTCACTAAGTATTTAATTTTTTCACACAAAAATAAATTGAATTAAATTTTATGCCCGAGCGTTAGAAGTGCTTCGTAAAATTACGTAACATAGGTCAAGAACCCCGTGTCGCGTGCGACCGGGGAACGTAAGGGGTGTGGGGAGGTCTACCAGCTGTACCACATGCGCGGGCTGCGCGGGACTTACAAATGTCACCATAGTATATTAAAAACTAAAAAAAATCATTTAATATTAATATTATGTTTGTTAAAAGTTGTACAACAACTGTGGTTGTAAAAGATGCCAGCTTATTATATTTGAGAGCTTGCTGATGTTTTACAAATATCCCTGTATAAGCAAACGTGACTTAAATCAACTCTTTTTTCGTTCCATTGATATGGATATATACATAGTGACCAGCTTCTAAGTATTTTTGATAAATATTGATCGTGTACACCAACAGCAGTAAGTAGGTATTTAAAAGATGGATTTTAACTGGATGATAATAAATATATTTATACCTACACTATTCGCATCAAAATATATTTAGCAATGAATTACGGCATTGCAGCCGAATTTGTCGAGCACGATCAGGGAGGGAGGTACGGCTACTAAGTATTACGTCTCTATACCTACACGTATCACAAGAACGAGAGACTTGGCAGTTACAGCTATCCAGCCACTTTTCGTGCAGTTTGTGAATTTCTGATTGCCCATTGATGAGGGAAGTGGGAAGGGGGGTCACATATTTGCATAACAATTATGCGGATGTTTGTTGGCTTCGACAACTACCAACAGGTTCTGACGCGTCTTCATGCACCACCTGCTTGACTCTATTGTAGATAGTACCTATATTATATATACCACTTCTTAGTTTGTACGACCGACAGTCCAAAAATCTGGCAAAAGGTTTAGGCGAAAATCTCACACACAGCATAACTTATTCTAAATTAAAAAATAAATAAAATGACTTACTTCGTAATTACCCAAAATTATGCTTCCTTTTAGTTTGTTATGGCGAAGGTCGACGTTCGTTAGAGGTGCGGATGAGTCGCCATTGTGGTCTTCGCCCAGCGCCATATTTTTTGTTGCGATCTAAGACAAAACCATTATAAATATATTACTTAATAATGAATGAATGAATGAATGAAATATTCTTTATTGTGTACTATACAAAAATTTTAACAATACACAAGAACAATTGAATAGATTAATGTCCACAAAGGCGGTGATAATATGACCTATAAATAAATAGATGTCTATACAAAAATATATTTATCATTTTAGGGTACCTAGAGTTTAAATTGTTAGATACTCAATCTGTCTCTTTGCGATCAATACGTAACCCGAGTCTTACCGTAGGGTGCTTACATAGAGGAACAGGTTACCGGTACCGACAAAACCTTCAGGTTTTGTCGGTACCGGTAACTGTTTCTCTATGTAAGCATCCTTATCCTTAAATTTACATTAGCTGATAGAAAATTATAGCAAAAAAAATATTTCTTATTATTATTAGGTCTGTGATATTGATTTCACTGTTTTCCCAGTTATAATGGCTAAAGGGACCGTGATCTGAGGTCCGTCTCCACCGACTCTGACGTCAAGTGCAGCTCGCGCATGAAAGGGCTTCGGCACTGACGTGAATTTTTAGCTCAAGGAGAGGGTCATAACCGGGAATCGAAAAGTGGTCGAAAGCACTAAACATTCTTACTAGAAATTTGAGAGAACATACTTACAGCATTAAGGTGGTGTATAAATTAACTAATCTATTTGAGCCATAATTATTAATAATGAATATACAAACCGCAAATTGTTCTATGTAGTTATGAGTAGCCACAAGTGTTCGCAGCCTTGGTAACCTGAGCACCCATTCTACGGATTGTATTTCATTGTTGTTCACATACAGCTCCTCCAACCTGAAATATAATAATAATATATTTTTTAAATATTAGGTGTTCACAGCTTCTACGTTATGATAATGTATGGTATGTACTTAAATAAACGAAACCATACCATGCATATTGACACATAAATAAAAAGATGCTGCCTTTTTGCTAAGCCTTGTTTTTTTGTGCCTACTAATATTTTAATCATTTCGTAATATTATATTTATATTACATCGGAGGGATATGATCTGTTGAATCTAAAACTATGGTTAAAGGAGGGGAACATAACAGCATTATCTTTATCTGAGCAATGTTATTTATTGATTTTATTTTTCATGTCATTTATTTATATTATTTATCAAAACACAGCAATCGTTTAATGCAATGCGATAAATTACACGTCGCCAAAACACAGTAATACATTTTTTATATAGGTACACGTGTAGCTTTGAGTGGGATTTTTTTTTCAGACCCCTATTACATCACGAAGGTGTTCTATGCGAGTTTTACGTTAGTTAGTTGGACCAGGATCGCGAACGGCTAAAATTATACAAGTAGCATAACAGTAGGTTATTATATATGGTATAAGGGGGCATACAAGAAATCGGAGTCATGTTCATGAGGACCGACGCTCATAGACATCCGCACTGAGGTTATAGAGATGCGTTGCCCTCCTTCCTTCTTTACGTTTACATATTAATGGCACTATGCGGCTTGCGGGACATCAAAAACTAATACAGATGTGGGGTTTTCGTGAGCTTGTTTTTTAAGCTGTTTAACGTTGAAGAGAAAGGAACCAGAATTACCAATGATTCCAGTTTTATACCAATCCCTTTTACTTTTAAAATGTACTTCGCGTCACTTAATTCGACTCTTGGGCATTTCATCTTATTGTCCCTGAAAAACTAACTCATCCCGAAGCGTGCCCTTTTGCCATGTAGCTAAGTAAGTGTATTTAAAAAATGTAACTTGCATACCCAATTTGATTGCAATTTCAAGATATTTATATACATAATACGTTTTTACATGCATACCTTGCAATATAACAGGTAAATTACTATTTAAAAAATATGGTTATATCGGCAATTATTCGATTACTTAGAATTTGCATTGGCCAACTTTTTACCATAATCATAGTAATACGACACATTACTTAATGATACGTTTATTGTATGTACATATATCAAATTAACCACAGTATAGTACCTATTACGTTACAAAACATTTATGAAACTGTAGTAGCCGGGTAGGTTCATTATATGTTAATGTTTGGCCCAAAAGTTCAGTTAGCGTAACTCGAAGAAAAAGTATTATCACTGTGTAGAAAGAAGCATTAGATTTGGCAACTTTCGATACCGATTTCGATTTTATTTTTATAATTAAGACTGCATCATCAACAATGACACTGTGCACATTAAATATTAATTATAATTAATTAAAATTATAATTATATTATAATTATTACTTATTATATTTATTTAAATTAAATAAATTACAGAAATAAAGTAAAATGATGTTACTAAAAGTTCTATAATACCTTCAATTTTTATTTCATCAAATTCTATAAAAAATGAAAAATTGCAATCTGAAAATTGCAATGTTGCACTAAAATATTTTTCATCAAAGTTATCAACCAGAAAATCAATGATTCACTTCACTTTTCACCGAATTTCACTATTACTTGAGTCACTAGCAGTACAACACTAATAACATATGACCAGCACATAAAAAGTTGTAGTGAGTACTGAGAACTGACCGCTGCTCACCGCCCCACTGCTTGGCTCTTTGGCAACAAGACGCAACGCCGGGATGCACAATTCATGTTACAATACACATATTGTATTGTACACGAACCAATCAATGCAATCTTCAGATTTTCACTTTCAATTTCCCCTTACTTCACTTCCTCATCTAGCCTATTACGTTAGTTAGTTTAATAAAAATAATATCTTTATATGTATTCGTATTTGGTGTGTAAATATTAACATAAGTATTATATTATTTTTTGGTCTATCATAATAATTATTTAAAAGCAACATAAAAATTAACGAAATTTAAGCCCTTGAAAATTACTACTAGTATGAAATATATATATGGAATAATCTAATATAAAATCTTATCTATAATATCAGTACATCTTAAAGTACCGTTTTACATGTTATGTTAATTATGATGTAACGGTTTCCTAGCGGGAGTTAATTGTAGTCTTCAATTGCAATTAAAAACATTTTATTAAAATTGTTAGTTTCGCATGACTTTCCAATAACACTATATCTAAATAGTGCCCACTACTTACATTGATTTTATTCGAACAAAACTTCTAAAAACCGATAGTATTTTGAAGATCGAAAAAGCAAGTGAGGGGGAAGGGATCCATCCATGCTCCTGCCACATCAAATCATCTACGCGACAGAATACATCATGTACATGAAGATATCAAGCAAATATTTTTTAAAAATTTTATAATCGATAAAAGGTATTTTTGAAGTCGGTTTTATTTAATTTTTTAACTTTAGTGTCATAAAAAGTATGTAAAAACAAGGATGTGCAAATAAAATTGGTTGGCTCTCTCTTGTTATTTCTGAGATCAGATCCTGACTAGATGACGATGGGTATACCAAGAAAGTATACTCTTTATAGCTTTCGGAACAAAAAAGGATTAACGGTAAATAATTTTCAGATAAATAGTTGAACAAACATAAAGGATAAACTGTATTTACAGTTGTGCAAACTGTCTAGAGTTTTATTTTTGTAATTGTAATTGTAGTTCTTAGTTCTACAGTATCAGTTCTAGAATCTTATCAACACAAAATGTTTTCAAATCGGCTAAATACAAAATCTTTTTAAAATTGAAGTTTTGTATCAATGTGATGCTTAAAATTTGTAAGTCAGTTTGACGCATGTCGCGTTGCACTCTCCTACATTTTCTATGCGAATGTTGCATTGCTGCGAGTTAGGTAGCAGATAATATTTCCATACTGCGTGTATGCCAGTGCTCCTGCCAAAATTGTACTTATATTATAATTATTCTTATACTCTTCACTCCATACAGTCAATGTAGGATGTAAGCACAACGCGTGAAAATGTATGAACAGTTTTTGATGCAAACTTTCCTAGTATGTCGACAAAATCCCAAGTCAAGTTGAATCAAAAGGTTCACTTGGGGTAGATTTTAGACGGTTGCAACCAGGCACAGCTAAAAGAAATATTTTTGAACAAGCGTGAAAGAAAAGAAGTTACGCTAAGCTTTATAAGTTAAACGTTATAAATATTTTTAACATTTGTTAAAAACTAATTCTATTCTCTCACAATTTAACGCTTGTTTGTATAACCCCAAGGCAGTCACAACGTTTGTATAAAAACCTTAAACACACAACTTATTAAATCATCAAGGACATCAGATAACATCTCAGTGAATAGTAGGCGAAGTGAACGTAAGGCGGGCACGCCTCGCCGCACAGATGGAGATACCCCACTGCCTGCCCAACGTACTTGAGGAAAAAATTTAGAACACCATGACGCTCAACCGTTGGAGGCTTCATCATCAACAGTTATCCATCCACTGCTACACCTTGGATTGTTATAAACCCTTAGACATCCGCCACCTTCTCACAAGAATTTGTACGTAATATGATGTTGTCATTTCCACGCAGATAGGTTGGCCATATGGGCCGGGGTTTGAAGGGATTGTCCCGACATTTTGTAATTTCCTGAGACCCGAAAAAAGATTAAGTGACAAATATTTAAAAGAAAACGGATATTTAAATGAAATAAATAGGTGAACCCACCCTAAGTTACCATAAGTCAGCTTTCAAATGAAATTTTGATATAACAACCTGTGTCAGAAAGTAATAACTCCGGGGGTTCCGTACCTCAAATAGAAAAAAAGGAACCCTTATAGGATCACTTTGTTGTTCCTTCTGTCTGTCTGTCTGTAAGTCTGTCAAGACCTTTTTCACGAAAATGCGTTAAGGGATTTAGCTGAAATTTATGTCGAACATAAGGTTTATTACGTTTTGATGCCTTAAAAAACTCATGCTTCTAAGTTAACGCAATAATAAGTTATAGCCATCTGTGCACAAATTTTGTACGAAAACGCACTTTTTCTGAAACCTATAGGGCACTTTCCGTTGACCTATAATTGGGAAATTTGGCAAGAAGTAAGAACTTACACATACAGGACCAAATCAGAAAACTATTAAATTATATTTATACTAGCTTCCGCCCGCAGCTTCGCCTGCGCCGATTTTGGACTTTAAAATGGAAGTTCTAAATTCTTCCTAATGAAAGATTCACAGCTCCTCCCCTGTAGGTGATAGCATGATAGTATGTGGCCTATATGTTGACCCGACCTGTTAGTAATACTCATGTAAAATTTTAAGTAAATCCATGCAGTACTTTTTTAGTTTAGCCCGGATATACGTACAGACAAAAATTCTAAAAACTATATTTTTGGCCTCGATATTGATTGTAAATCATTTTTTAAAGGAATACTTGGAACGGGAAATAGTATTCATATCCCAGGGGATGAAAAGTATCCTATAATCTAAGTCAGCTAATACTCTATCTGTATAACAAATTTCATCAAAACCCATTCAGTAGTTTTGGCGTGATTGACTAACAAACATCCAAACAAAGAAACTTTTACATTTATAATATTAGTGTGATAAACCTGTAATTAAGCCGTGCTGCGTATAAAATTCAGATTCTTTATATCTTACAGCTAAAACATGTTGTTAGCGAGTTGTAAAAAACCGTCAGCGCCATCTATTGACAGTTAGGCGGAATGAAGTTCACCAGGTCAGCTAGTAGACCTATAAGTATCTTTTGTTTGTGCAAGGCTACCAAATTGCAAATACAACTGCTAGTATTATTTACATGAGTTTGGCAAACGAATAAAGGAAAACCTGGATGAATGCATGATCCTAAGTAGTAGTCCCTGGAGATGATTCCTATGTCATTATTTTATTGGGAAAACGTTAGTCAATAAAGACTAAACTCACACTAAACTCAGGAACACAATATACGCACTACACAGAGATAAAGGAAGTAATCTCCCTTGTACTAATGTACAGGAGAATTCTTCTTTTCATTTTGATCCCATGTTCCTCAAATAAAACTATTCAGTTCCTTTACTCATCATATTCCTGAGCTTAGAGTGACCTTGACTTTGTAACATAGACCTTGTAACATAGCAACAAAAACAAATAACAACTACTTTGCTCGTAAATAAAGTATAAATACATCACATGGGACCATTATCGGGATCAGAAGAGATATAAATGTCATCCCCCGAAAACATTTAACGGGTTAAGTGGTATCCCAAGATACACTGTTGTTGTTGTTTTGTGCTCCAAATATCTATTTATGCATTTATTTTTACATGTACCACATTAGGTCACAGCCGAATGTAAAAGACACAAAATCATCCCTTGGCGTCCCACAGGTAATTTTTTTCGGGATAAAAACTATCCTATAGGTATGTTAATATAGGTTGCCTTGTAACCATATGTCAAATTTCATGAACATCTGTAACAAATACTTTAAAGTCATCTTTCCATAGCATCCCACAGGAACATTTTTTCGGGATAAAAACCATCCTATGTGTTAATCCAAGTTACCTTCTATATGTGTGCAAAATTTCATGAAAATCGGTTCAGCAGTTTATGCGTGAAGAAGTAACAAACAAATAAACATACAAACTTTTACATTTATAACATTAATAAGATCACTGGAAAAATCATTACCAAGTTATACCTGTAGTTCATTTCATACTAAATGTTTGCAAGCACCCGCAAGTATAAGTTTGTCAATTTATAGTTAAGTTCTTTCGTTGCTTGTGTGGTTCACCTCAACTCTCACGGAGACACCTATACCTATGATTGGCACGGAACCCTCGGTATGCGAGCACAACTCGCACTTGACCCTTCTTTTTTTTTCCCCTGATATATTAGTCTGCCCATCTGGTTATCCTAAATGCATCTGAAGTGGTCCAATGTTGCATTGTAGCTAAATTGGGGCCTCACGACTGGGGGATATGTTGTACACATTATACCATCTCAATCTTAAAAGTGATAACTATGTTGACGCATTTCGCATTTTGATTTAGACTATACAAAAGCCTAACTACAAGATTATGCGATCTCTCTCTCCACCTCCTCCTCCGATGATGGCACTGCAGTTTTTTTTGTCAGAGTCAGCATAGACGAATGAATGGATAAAGACGAGTGGGTTTGTTTGATACCACCAAGTGACCAGATCACTTCTGTGGTGTATTAAATTGTAAGCAAGCCGCAACAACCAAGATGAAGTACATTTTTTGTAAACTGTTAGTAATTCATTATATAGATACATTATCCGTTTATAAAACAAGAAAGAAGATTCAGTTCACATGAACCTACACGAATTACGCAAAAAACTTCAATATACTAAAATATTTTTGACATTTCGATGGTAGGTACATAATATCTACCTATAAATGGGTATACCGTATATATAATAAAATGTGTCTGTTTATATGACCACGACCTTGACGTCACGTGAAAATAGCTAAACCGGTTTTGATGTAATCTTTACAAATCTGTCGAGACGATCCCTGGCCAGGGACCATATACCTTGGGATAGATTTTACGCTGGTGAAACCACGGAGCAATGCTAGTACAAAATAATTATCACGATTTCTTGTGTACATATTTCTATATCATTAATGTAACTGCGGTAAAACTGAGTAAATTGTTGTGCATACAACCGCGAAGGCTTTTTACAAATACGCATTGCGACGCAAGGCACTCATGTTTTTTTGGTAAATTCTTTTTTAATAATAAAGCCTAGTGAAGTATTAATAATAAAATGTCTCTAGCATATGAAGGCTGAGGCCCTCCAGTTAGGCCACTCTATCGTATACGTCGTATCTGTATTTCCCTGGACCCATGGGCTTGAACATAAAGCAACCATGGAAGTAAAGGCACGGCTATAGAACTACAATAAGAAAAAAATGTGTTGCGTAAAAATGTAATAAAATGCAAGAGAAATAAAAACTATTAAAAACTAAAAAACTTTTTTTTTGTACTTTTAACACTGGTTGATTTATCTGTAAGTAATAATAAGACGATGAAATAAACAAATATTATAGCAGAACTTTTAAACTAAAAACTATATTCACTCTACAAGATTAGTTAAATAGGTCAGTCTTGGATTGCCCATTAATAAGAACCTGTAGCGTACAAATTCATAGCGTTTCATCATACAAAGATCTATAATATTGCACGTAATTAAAAATGGTTGAAAGAAACGAAGGTTGATACTAAGAGGTGCAGAGCGTCACGCATCGTTGGAGCGTTAAAAAATAGAGTCCGTAATAGCACCGCGTTATTCATGTACACAACTGTACATCAGATGGTTTTTTATCTAGGTTTACGTATCACGTACTACGTCGTGTCTGGGTCTATTTTTTATCACTGCGGTGACAAAACGTGAGTCCTTCAGTAACCTTTTACATTATTTGTAAACCGATTTATGGTCAACGGCGGGTATAACCTATCGATGGATTTAGCTATTGGTGAAAGAAATTTGACTTAAGATCCATTGGAAATATGGTGTCAAAATCCTGTATTTCGTGGAAAAATGAATAGAAAGAAAATAAAAAAAGAGCTGTTAGTGATTGTGGCACGATAGCTGCATATTATAAAAAATCGATTATAGTGTAAGTGTAGAAAAATAATTAAACTTAACATAATAAAATATAAAACTTTTGCCATTAAAATGTTTACCTAAATAAGGTTTTATTGATTTCAAAATTATAATTATTAAAAAATCTTAATTTCGCTTGAACTAGCTGTATTATAATGTCAGTCGATTTTTGTCCGTCAAGGCCTCATTTGAAGTAACTTAACTACTCCAGCCGTACACGAATCTACGGCTGGAGTAGTTAAGTTACTTCAAATGAGATGTACCTAATGTTATTGAAATTTCGTAAGCAAACGAAAACAACAACAACATAAATCAACTTTTGAAGAAAAAAGCAAATTAAAGGACTAAAACCAGAACTAGAATGTTTATAATAATTTGATTTAGTTACTTAATTTGTCAAGAGTATTAATAAATTCTAAATAATCTCAATAAAAACATCAGTGCTGGATTAACTACGATTAGTAAAGTAGTACGGATCCGTGCTTAAAGAACCCTAACTAAAAAATCTACTAAGCCTATTGCAATATACAGTGTGATGTTATTACTCAAAATGATAGCAAATCAAAGACCCCCGAATACAATTTTATTAAACATTCTGCGACAGATTAATCTTGCACTGGACGGCGGACTTACATTCCTTGGGAATGTAAG
>LUGF01024042.1:344783-363194 GCA_001625245.1 Calycopis cecrops
GTAGAGAGTAGTTCTGGTAGCTTTCGGTTCGGTAATCTGTACTAAGTCCGAAGTGCAGCTTTTGAATTACAAAACAATTTCCTAATATTGTTTTGCAATTCATAAGCTGCCTTACGTCCAAGAGTATCTCCATCATCAGTTCAGCATGTACTTAAGAAGTTTGAGGGTTACCCTTGACAGATGATCAGATCAGATCTTGACTTGGCGATTAATGCGGTCAAAGTGTCTTTTGACTAATATTTTTTTTTAATTGCCTTGCAATTGACGATTCTCCTCTAACTTTACCAAGAGACTACTTCTCTTCTTCTACTCTACCTTCCAACGTTAGCTCGACGGCATGAAATGACGACGACCATACGTAACTCTAATATAAGTGAACTTATCATTTAGAAGACTAAAAGTAAGTTATTATATATTATATTATTATTAGTAAAGTCCACTTATTTGAATCCATTTTTGTATCGTAACATGTAAATTAAACAAACAGTGTTTTGGTTGGTATAAAAAGTTATATACATGCTATTGCGATTATCTATTTATACTTAATTGTATGTAAATATATATACAATTATATAAATGATTCAAAAAGTAAGTATAATTTCATTATTATTAAGAGTAATCTAGTATAAGTAGAAGTAGTCTAGTAGTAAGAGGTAGTGCCACACTGCATGCTTGCATGCAGTCGAATTGGGCCGGCACGACCGGGGAGGTACCTCTCGCTTACACGAGACCGGCGTAAAGTGACAGCTGTGCTGTCGCGTTTCATGCGGTGTGTAAGTAGCCGGTGGCCCATGGAGGTGGGAGGAGAAAGGAAGGCAGCGCATCCGTATAGCCTCTATGCGGATGTTTGTGGGCGTAGGTAGTCATGAAAATGGCTCCGACTGCTCGTTTGCCCTCCTATACCATAAAAAAAAAAAAAAAAAGTATATTTTAATGAATAATTGTTATTATAATTGTAATAAACTCATTATAATAAGTGACATCTATAGGTACATATAATAAAACAGTAAATTCCGTGTGTCTGTACATTAAATATATTTATGAAAACCGAATTGGGGGCGATGTTAAAATAGTATTAGAACATTTTTCAATGTTTTTTAATTTTATGTCTGTCTGTTTGTCCAGGCTAATCTCCAAACAACATAAAAAACACTTTTTATTGCGGTAAATTGCTCGTTCTTACGGGAAATCGGAATTTCAGTACACTGCAAGCAAACAACGACAAATATTTTAATCATCATCACATTTTGATATTGATATTAGAAATAGAATATAATATTACTACGCTACGCGAACGAAGTCGCAGGGACCAGCTAGTACAACTCCAAAACAATAATGTGTTCATATAGTAATGTAACAGACACGGCGGTAAGAGTGAAAGTTTATTTATTGTACCAGGTGTGATAATATTGTCTCATAATGACCATCTGATCGTATCACTTGACGGTAAGTAGCTACCGATGATAATAGATATCCTCACAATCAGATATGCCATAACATTAAACATGTATTTCTTTGCACTTCATAAATAGATAAATATAAAGCGGAAATCGTAATAAAAACCAAATAAATGAAACGTATTTAAGTTGTAACTCATACAAAACCTACTAATATTAAAAATGCAAAGTTTGTATGTGTAAAATTGATTAGATTAGATATCAGTCAATACATCAATTACATAAATCAATCACAGTCTTATTTTATAACATAAAAATTATTTTCTTCATCCCGGAAAATGATAAACCTTGGGCTAGATTGTACGTAATAAATCAATCATTTATTAGTTTTAGAAGTGGTACGATATGTTGACAATAAACAGGGATTTTCAGAAGCAAGGCTTGTCACCCCTTGTTGATGGATTTAGTGGACCGAAACCTACGGAATTGAGCTTCACTGCGAAACTAACCAAAGCTCATTTCAAAACGAACCGGTTTCTCGATTATTGAAAGATAAATTTATGTATATGTTGATAGTGTACTGATAAATTTATTAAATATATACAATTTGCAAATCCATAACAATAGAATTATTTAGCGGATTGAATCGCAATTAATAAAATTATATTCTACTAGCTGCGCTCCGCGGTTTCACCTGCTTAAGTTTCGATCACAGGGAAATATTGAGATGAAAAATAAATGTTGGCCGATTCTCAGACCTACCTATGCACACAAAATTTCACGAGAATCGGTCAAGTCGTATCGAAGGAGCATGGTACCAAACATTGTGACACGAGATTAACCCTGTAAAGAAATTCCTTAGGTAAAATTTCATGTAAGTATAATATATTATTATACCATAACATAACAATATTTACCTATAGGAACTGCCACTCGGCATACCTATCTAATAGATAGTTTTAGCATCAAAAGTCACTCAAATAGAGTTTATATTCTAAAGTAAGATATCTGGTGGGTGGTACAAAAGATTCTTAAGGACAAATATTACATACCTACACACAATGTGCATACACATTACACATGCTTACAATGTTACATTGCATTGGTGTGACTTAACAATTATTTTTTTGTTTTGAACCAGTGTCACTTCAGTGTGACTGACTTCACCATTGTGAATTTAGCTCTTTTCTTTGTGTTTTTGTCTGTCTTAAAATGAAAATAAGAATACTTACTGCGTCAAACGGCAAATCTCCTTCGGCAATTCACTGATTTTATTATCACTTAGGTCCAAATGCGTCAACGCTAGGAGGCTGTACGTCTGAGGAGGTACTGCGTACAACATATTCCCGCACATTCGTAACACACGAACTGCAAACCCGTTGGAGTGCTGCACTAGAGCTGAAGATAAGCACGAGCGATCACCGCCGCTGAGGTCCAGGATGTTGGGCGGCTGCGTGCTCTGAGCACCCTGGAAAAATATTATTAAATTAATAAAATGTCTGTTAAGTTATTGTTGAATTATTTTAAAATGCATACAAGTGAATGTTGATTAGGTAAGACAAAGTATTTCACTTTTTGCATTTATTTCTACTTAACTGTCCTTAGTAGGTACCTACTCTGACATGATAATATGTTAATATTATATTTTAAATCAGATATATCATCAAATTTATATAAACATGAAGAGTGTGTTTGCATTCAAAAATATGGTGTAAATTTTAAATTGTAGGTAGGTATACCGCATTGTCCACGAAAGAACATTGACTAAGAACGTACATAAATTGAATAGCCTTTTAAAGATATACAGCGTGGTTACTAAATTTCAGGCAGTCTAAGCTTATGAAAACAAACATAGTTGGACAGTAACAAAACCACAAGTTTAAGTCGTGACATAAGGATCATGTTTTTAAACATTATACCTACCACCACAGTGACTTCACATTTTTCTTTAAAGGTATTGGGTTCTAGACTATCCAGGTATACATCATCATTTTGTTGAACGAAAACATCAAGACTGTCTTCTTCATCTGCTCTCATATTTATACTTTCTACCATTTCAAAAATACCAATAAATATTCATGAGACTTTAAATATGTTTTTCAATAAATCCAAACAAACTTTATGTAAAATAGACATCGAGTGTAAACTGTCAATATAGTCACAATTTTATAAAAGTCTTTTCCAATTATAGAGGTAAACCGCAAGGAGACAATATAGTTGAACACTATTCCGCGGCCGACGAACTCTCATTGTTATTCCCAAACACTACAAATCTCCAGCAAAATTATTATTCCGAACACGCTTCAACATTCTTGATACTGACATTTGCGTATGCTTCTTCAATTCAAAGCTTTGTTCTTTAAGAATGTTTATTGCCTTTTAATACGAGACACATGTCAGTAATGTTGGACCGTACCGTGGCGCGACAGATCGAGACCGGCTCAAGGTTTGGTTTTGACTGACTGTTGGTGCTACGTTGTCGCACATCGGCGTTCGGTAAACCTCAAGCGTAACATTTTCTTCCAGGGCATCACATTATATAATACTTTTTCTTTGTTTAACTTTGTATTGAATTGAAATGAATATTTTTTATTCAAAATAGAATTATAAAAAATCCTTTTGAATATTTTGTAGACCTACTAATTACTTAGGAAGTATTTTATTCCAATTTACTTTGTATTGCAATATTTTATACAAGTTAATCTGATAGTGTTTCGTGAGCAGGCATATTCAAATAAAATCGGAAAGTTAAACCAATACATTGTAATTGCGATTAAAATTACATAGGTTTCCGATTCAACTACATAATTATTATCCTCACTTAATGATTTAATGATTATAATGATATATTGATAATAACTGTAATTTACTGTACGTAGATATGAAATACAGATGTTACATCTGGGATACCTATTTCTAGGCTAGTCTTTTTCAACTCAGCATATTGTGTATGCAGATATGTTTCTTATACTTGAATATGCTTCCATATTAATTTGAATTTATTTTACATAACTCAATACCTACATGGTGAATAATTTTAATATCTGCTAATAATACGCTTTTGTATTCGTTATAGAGGGCATATTTCGCAGAAAATTGCAGTTTCGTGAACTACATTTACTTTTAAATCTTTTACTTATACAATTTGAGGCTCTTTGGAAGATATCATATCTCCATTGGTGATTGACTAACGACTTATCTTTTGTAAATATTGAAAACGAATCCGATAAATTAATCATTTAGTCATAAGTCGTTCATAAATCCAATAAATTTATTATTAAACATTGAAATCGCATGTATTTATACATTTTTCCTGAACGGCCTAGGATAGCTCAGCCTCATAGAATCTAAATAATAATAATATGAAAGTTAAATTCCATTATCATGGTTTTCTTACGTTGCGTCAACCCTACCATGAAAATTATCTATTGAAATGTCAAAAGCTGTCTTGATGTGAACAGATTTCTAGTAATTTGGTATCGTTGCCAACGGATCGTTAGTTAGAGAAGTGTACCGGAATTGGATATTGAAATTTTATAAAACCTAAACTGTAAATAAAGATCGCAGCCATGCGAGAAAATACTAAAACATCAATGACCTGCTCTAGTTGCCGTCTGCGTCACGATGCGACGTTGACATTATTTATTTATCTGCTCTTAGCATATTAAGTTACCTTTAGCATAGATGGGAATTTAATTTTTTTAACAAGGATGAAAAGAGAAGAGATTGAAGTAAATTTTCAAAGTAATAATTAATTTATGTATGCTAAGATAATAGGTGTAAATAAGTATTTTATTTATTTGAAAAAACAAATATTTATGCTAATATCCTTATAGTGAGAATGAAAATTAGTCAAAATCCTTTTAAAAAAATCTTAAAGACCCGACTCTTTCTACCTGGTGAAAAGCATGTTGTGTATAAATAAAATAATAGAGTCCGTAGTGTGAGCAAATCACGTACAAATTAGGTGCTCGATAGAATTCGATTATTTATTTCTTAATTCTTCGATATTTGATTGTCCTTGTACCTACTAGACATTATTACGTAATAATATTTTAAATTTTCCATTGTACAAACAGAGGGAGGATATTATTTTATTCTCCACTCTATCTCTACATAGGTACATGTATCATGTATTTGTTTGAGAGGCGCACGTCTATATTTATATTTATTTTGGACATAACTCATAAGATAGTGTTAGCACACACATTTCTAAATTTCCCACACTGCATGATATTACATTCTATGTTTACATCTAGCATTCCAACTTCTAAGCGCCTGCAAATAACATAGTGTAACATCCTATTTTAAACTATATAGCTAATTTTATTTCACAGTAGGTACTAATATCTTTCCTATTATTAAATGACTTCATCTTTCCTTCATCCATACCCAATAAAAATAATAGAAATACTAGTTGCACCCCATGGTTATTCTTGCGTAGGAAAGTTTGAAAATATTAGAATATAAAGTTTAATATAGTTTGTAACCTTTGCACAAACCTACGGAATACACACAAAATTTGAATAAAATCTGTCAATTGAAAAAAAAAATAAACCGGCCAGGTGCGAGTCGGTCTCGAACACCGAGGGTTCCGTACCAACGAAAGGTTAAGTGTCTCTGCGATATTTTTATCAGAAAATAAAACAAGTTTGTTTTTCATAGCGTTTGTGTGAACGACAAAGTTGTACCTATTTGCGTTTTTTGAAAATCTATTATTTCTTAATAACTAATAGTGAGCTCAAATCTACTTTCGTTGAAAGTTTTTATTGAAGTCCGATTGATTTAATTTAAATTCGTGCGACTGTTGCAAAAAAATATGTAAACAAGATACTTTCTCACCTTTTGTAACCAGTGTAACCACATGTTTCGTTCCCAGACCGTGTTGAACCCCAGAAACAGGTGGTTCACGCCAGAATCAATCACCGTGTTGCCGTAGCTCCGAGGTTTCACACAGAGCACCAATTTTTGAGACTTCGGCTGGCACATCTCTATGCTCCCACCGCTCAGTTCCAGCATCTCCCAGGAGGCACCTGGAAGACATTGCAAACAATAAAATTAAACTTTTTTATACTATAGGAGGCAAACGAGAATTCGGATATATTCGCTATAGGAGCCATTTTCATGACTACCGACGCCCATAGACATCTGCATAGAGGCAATACAGATGCGCTGCCCTCCTTTGTCCTTCCACCTCCATGGGCCGCCGGCTACATACCTACACCGCACGAAACGCGACAGCACAGTTGTCGCTTTACGCCGGTGTCGTGTAAGCGAGAGTCCCCCGGCCATGCCGGCCCGAGTCGGCTGCATGCAAGCATGCAGTGTGGCACTGCCTCTTACAGCTTACTAAATTACCATGCCCTCATATCATTCAGAGTCTTTAAAGTAACTAGAGATCCCGCGAAGATCAAAATTCGATATAAGTGAAACGTTATTGTAATTAAAACTAAATATTAAATGTTATGTCATCGTAACTAAGGTAAACAATTTATGTAGAATTTTCAACACTTGCAAAACACACAGAAAATTCATGAATAATGTGTCCCTACCTACGTCCTGGGTCCTGCCGGCCCAATTCGGTTGCATGCATGCATGCAGCATGGCACTACCTCTTTATATTATGCTATAGGTATGTAATACGCAGCGCTAATACATTACAGCCGAATAGGGCTGGCAAGACTGCAATATAACACTCGCTCCAAATATAGGATATACACAAAATGATGTGACTGTTGTGTTTTCTAGGTTGCAGTCAGCCCTGTGGAGGAATATGGGAATGAGAGTAACGCATATCTATAACCTTTACTGTTGCACCATAAGAGTCTATTACCAAAGTACACGGACGACGACGTACGCGAAAAAAGCGTGGGGAAGGATAGCCGAACATCGACGCCAGTGGCGTGCTATGGGAGAAGCCCACGTCCCACAGTGGACTGCATAGGCTGATGATGATGATGACCAAAGATGTGTATTACCTACATTCTTATACATCCGATATCTTATACAGGTCATGGTTTAAGCGAGCAAAATTTCATATAAAGCGGTACAAGTATTTGAGTATGAGCGAACAAGGCTAAAATCGCAATATAATTTGTAAAAGATACATTATTATATTGAGTTATTTTTGAAAGTCAATTAAGAGAGACCTCGGTGTAGCGATGGCTGAAAAATAAAATAATGGAAGAACGTTTTAAATGTTTTGGAGTAAAAGTAAATGATAATTTTAATCCCACTGGCCATACTAACGTTTTAAATGCGAAAGCTCGAAACTACTGATCCTAACCGGGTTGGAGTCTATATCTATACCAGACTTCACACCATGAAAATTGTTCATACTCCCGAAAAATTTAATGTTTTTGGAATATTATTTACGCCAGTAAAACCGCGGGACACAGGGTTTTGTAATAATTGGATTTTCCTCATATAATTATTACAGGCTTTATGTTGACGAAGTTAAATAATTTAAGGGAAAACCAGCACACATAATATTATTAATTATTATGTATTTATAAATGCGATATTACCTATATGATGCTATTGAACAAACTTAAGTAGGCTAAGAGCAATTATATGCAATGATATCGGCACGTGTAATAATAATAATTAATATTCTATAATATTCTTTCACTACAATTTGCAAAGATCGATATTTTAGTTTGTTTATTTACGAAATATGGAGCAAGTATGTAGGTACTTACCACAAGTATGAAGTTGCGAGCCCACGACGTGGGCAATCCGCGGCTTCCACTGCGGAAACACATGACCCTTGAGCACGTACAACGTTCCAGAGCGAAGTAAACCTCCAGATCTGCTCGCGGGGCCCGTACACCATCGTAGGAAATGTCGCAACTCCGGATCAACGGCTAGCCGCAACCTTCGCGCATCAGATCTCCAACCATTGGTAGTTAGAAATTGTTCTTGTATTCGCAATGGGAACTCGTTAAGATCTAATCTGCGAGATTTCTCGCCACCGATTTGAACCCACAACGTCAACTCCTCGCCAAGCCCGAGAATCTTGTTCACATCTTCAACGGTCGTGTTTTGGGTGAGTTTGATGAGTTTGCTCGGGGAATCTACGGCGTAGGGCTCGAGCCCTTCGAACACTCTCAGCCATGCAGAGTTTAAGCGCGGCTTGAATCCTCTAGTTGATGCGAGTCTACGGAACGATTTGCGTGGAACGGCAGGCGATGGGGCATGTAGGCCGTCGTCACAGACCATGGCGCGGCATGTGGACGCGAGACGCGGTAGCCGCTGCCGTAATGAGCCCGCGGCCGGCCTGAGACCTGAGGCCAGCGTTGCATTACAATTGGGTCGAGTGTGGTGGGGATAGGACACATGTTCAGTCGGGAATACCAACATTGAATCCTGATTCAATATTCCATCCGCAATACACCGGTATTGCAAAAACATTAAGTAATAAAACAAGATTATTTTAAAATATTTATATTTAGCTCATGTACATATTATTTATTTAACTTTAAATGATATATTTAAAAATAAAACGGTAGAACGTATAACGTAATTCTTGGTTACGCACTGACTACCACCCCACTTGCTGACTCACCTGTCGTATTTGAAAGTCAAAGACCCTTACGAGAATATACGTTAAATGTTCACACACTTTTGTTTTTATCCGACCTTTGTCAAGGAACGTTATGTTAGTATTGTTATTGTTAATTATTTAAATAGCTACCTATAAGTATATCTTGTTATTTACTTACTATGCATACTAAACATACGTTTTTGATCGGTTCCCTTTGAAAGAAGAGCAATAAGCAGCATTTTCTTAATTTTATTGATGTACCATACCTATATAGAATAGGTAAAATTGCTGTTCTAGGCAGAACGAAATGGACCGATGTATATTAGGAAGATGTATTGAATGAAGTGCTCGATAAAATAAATAATCAGCTCTTAGGTGTACAAAATTTCATCAAGAAATTATTTAAGAAAATTATGTTATTATGATAAATAAGGTTACAATTATGTTCCGTATGTTAGTATTGTTAGTTCACTAGCGGTATTAAAGATACAGCACTTTTTATAAAACAAGGTGGTAAGTCTAGACTCGGTGAAATACGATATCCCGAGTCATCATATCTGTGTAACTATCCGTAAGAAGCCTTTTTGTCCATCATCATCATCATCATCACATATAATTATTTAACCACTGAAGACCTACATGATAAAATATAAAAAAATCTTAATTATTTTATGTTTGTGTTCATTTTACCGATATGTACCATGCTGGCAAAGATTTCCAACAACTCATGTATCGTGTTTAGCATTACACGTTACCATGACAAGTAATTCTTAAATTATGTCATATTATGCAATAGAACAATAATTTAAAAACCGGCCAAATGCGAGTCCGACTCACACACCGAGGGTTCCGTAATCCAAACGTAATGCATGGTTTTCAATTATTGTAACTTTACGCCTGCCGTTTAAGTTGACAAACTTATATAAGCGGTTGCTCACACATATTTAGTAGGCAACGAATTACAGTTATAAGTTGATAATGATTTTTCCAATGATCTACATATAATTTACTAGTTTTCAGATTTATCCCTTTATATGTGCTATAAGTTCTTACTACTTGCCAAATTTCACAACTCCAGGTCAACGGAAAGTACCCGATAGTTTTTTGATTTTCGACAAAGTACGTTTTCATATAAAATTTGTGCATAATTGGCTATAACTTTTTGTTGCGTTAACTTAGAAGAGTGATTTTGCATCAAGACGTAACTGTCCTCCATATTTGACGAAAATTTCAGCTTAATCCCTTCACGCGTTTTAGAGATAAAGGTCTTGACAGACGTACAGACAGACGGACAACAAAGCGATCCTTATAAGATCGAAATAGAGATCGAGATAGAGAAAAAACGGAACCCTTATAGGGTTCCGTTTTTTCTCTTTGACATACGGAACCCTAAAAACTACCTTCGTCGTATCTCCTCCTTTTGGAAATGCACCCACAATGGGCTCAGGTAGCATCGGAATACTTGAAGTCAACATATCGAAAGATTCAGTTCCAAATTCGCTCGCTAGCGATGGCTAACACAGCCCTCAAAAAGCTGGGCGTAGCAGTACTTCACGAGTGTGCATTTGCTACAACTTTACAAAGCGCGGGTCCGACCGCACATGAAGTATTGTTCTGATCTTCGGGCCGGTGCCCCTCTATATCAGTCGCTCCATTTGACCGCAGCCAGCGTAGAGCGACTCGAATCCTTGACGACCAGATTATTTCAGAACGGAGAGATATTGGCTCGCTGTTCATCTTACATGGTATCTACAAAAGATAGCGTTCCGAGTTGTTCGGGTAAATACCGGTAGGTAGCCGAATTCCACTTTCTGATATCGTGGCAGATTTCCAAGTTCCATTTTCATGTCATGTCGTGTCCCAAAGTCCACATTTGTGCGTTTCAAGCCCAATTTCCTACTTCGCACAACATCATTGTTGAACCTCCTGCCACGGACCACGGTCGGAAGTCAGTATAAGTATTAAAACAAATGGTAGATAATGTATTTATTGAAATAAAAAATGTTTGTAACACTTTTTATAAAGTATGTTTATACTTAACAGTAAATAATTTAAACATTATTATATTATTTTATATTTATTATACTTACTATACATATTACCAAATAGGTAATATAATATTACTTTTTTATAATATTGTGTAATATAAATTCATTAAATTGCTTACTAGAAAATATTTACAAGTAGCCTACCTATGGCATAAGCTTTCACAGAAAATCTTTATATAGATAAAGTAAACAATACTTTGTGTTTCTATATGGATCCATTAAATTACGTAAGGATGATATAATTAAGATTAGAGTGTTTCAATAAAATATTAAAAAATATTTACAGTAAGGTAAGTACGTAAGTACCTATTTTATGATATGCAGAAAATTATTCGGCATCTTAGATGGAACTTGATTATAGAATACTATATATAATCCAGTTCCATATTTATACTAATACTAGAATATTAAATATCGACTGAAAATAATAATATTATACAAGGTATACAACGAATCGGGACACCTGTTTTAATGTGGGATAAGGTTTAACTACAAAAAGATTTTTTAAAGACTCATATACCTCTACGTTGAGGAGATATGTATGTAGGTCCAAAGTTTTAACGATATATAAAACGTGAAAAGTAAATGTATTTAAGTATTGTTTATATTTGGTAATATGCATGAAATATTTAAATAAAACATTTAAACCCTCGCAACCGTACTGCAACGTTGATTCACTTTGCCTTAAAAGTCAATGTACGCGTAGAGGTCAAGCCAGTTCACTAAGCAATCAGCTGTTTCCCTTTGTGTTAAGGGGAAGTGCTGTTACAATTGTTTTTTGCTCTCTTTTTAATTTTTAGATATATTATGTTCTTTCTTTTTGTATTTCTACTAACGTACCCCATACCACTTTAAGTCAGGTGTTCCATTTTCTTGAATACCCTGTATAATATAGAGCTTGTGCCCATCCTCCAGCTGCTGCCTAAGTATGGGGTATGTAGAGACTTACATAAAACACATTTTATTTTCAAAAAAGAGCAATGAGAAAATTACACTCGCTGTCTCCAATTGCTAAAATTAGTAAAAAAATTAAATTTGTAAAGCGTACAAGCCTACCTTAGACATACGCTTGACAACTTTTAACAATTTAATTATACCTATTGACATGCATTACCCATTTCTTTTTACAGTATTAACAAGCACAGATGATAAGAATGTAATACAATATATTAGGTACTTTACTAGTGAAGGAAAACAAATTACAACAAATAGTCTTGTATAAAACATAGTTAACATTAAACATGATAACATGAAAGAACACATTCTTTAATCTACTGCTATAACTAATATCGAAGCATCAATTAATTTAATATCTCCAGTAAATTTTACGATCAATTGATAAGTTAACAATCTCTTAATCTGGTCACAAAACTCATTAAGAGTTACCACGGATAATTTTTGTACAATCCTCTATTACCACCACAAGCGCAGGTTGCGTTGCAATATCCTTGTGAGCACACGTCAAATTGTAAAGCCAACTCATCGCAGTTGGAGTACACGTTCACCACTGGACAGTTATTGGTACATAATGATCCAGTTATGCAGTTTCTCGGGCAATCGGCGCACTTAGGTCCCGGCTTGTATGGATATTGGATGATGCCCTCAACATTACCGCTGAAAATTAAAAAAAAATAACACACTTTAAAGTTAAGGTACACGTACAGTTTCTTCACTTATTTGTATATTAGAGGTATATATTGGTAAAAAGAATAGTGAAGTAAATTGACTATTTGACCCACATGTTTCAAGCCTTGTCACGTTGGTGGGGCTCGGTAGATAGATATTTTACCCGACACCTTGTATGAAGTCAACTGGACCGAGGGACCTGTTCTTCGTACCCCTCTTACAATAAGGAGGAACGAAAGAGCCCTCCTTTCTCCTCCCACCTCCATGGGCCACCGGCTACTTACACACCGCACGTAACGCGACAGCACAGCTGTCACTTTACGCAGGTCTTGTGTAAGCGAGAGGTACCTCCCCGGTCGTGCCGGCCCAATTCGGCTGCATGCAAGCGTGCAGTGTGGCACTACCTCTTACTAAACTTGTTTTGTGGCGTTGCACAATCTCTCTGTGAAACTAGCTTCGATATATTTGTATTTTAATGAAAAAAATTGATTGAACTGATCGTAATAATCTGTAACAAGTTCCCTGTCCTGTTCATGCTACAGGCACATTTTTATTGTTTAACTGTTATGCCTTTTGTTACGAACGAATGGGTAAATTCAATAAGAGCCATGTGGTAACTGTGGACTGCAGTGACACACCTACCGACTATTTCAAACTTCATAACGTCATTTATACATTCAATATAAATGTGTGTGTGTGTGTGTGTGTTTGTATGACACCCACAGGTGTATAAATTCATATAAGAAATAACGTTTCATTAAACATAAATGTGTAGCTACGTTACTAGGCGAAAAGGTGTACTTTTATGACGTCTGGCGCAGTGGTATAGCTCGGGTAAGTAGAACATGTAGCGCTAGGGGCGCGGGTTCCAGATCCCCCTAGGATAGATATTTGTGATGATGATGAGATGAACAAAAAAATCTTAATGTACACATACATTACAGCACTAAGTTTTTTTGGAAACTCGATCCCCAAGAAATTGAAATAAGGGGCTAAAGTTTGTGTGGATTTTTCTCATTTCTGGATTTAGAAGTATGAAAATAGGTATATAAGTTCTTCATGTTATTAAAAAAGAGCTGTGAGGGTGAAATGGACAAAATCCCGTAATATTGCCAGCTCTAAACCCTAGCAATAGGTTTACTTACCTACTAGCGCCTTATTACCCCACATATACTAAACTTTTCAACATTTCCTTTCTTATTGGAAACATCGAGTATCGGAAGAGGTAATATCATACTGTATGCTACTTGTCTTTCTATAACGACACAGAATGCAAGGACATAGATGTATATGTTGCGGCGTTTCGTGTGATTTGTGATCGATGCTGCGGCCCATTGAAGGGATAATAAAGAAAAAGGACAACGCATTACAATAAAAAAACATTCCATCTTCTATGAACATTAGCTACAGTATCCGACTGTTAGTTTGCTTTAAATATAGGACGAATAATACAACAAACAACTACAGTGGCGCTTGAGCTTACCATAGGGGCTCGCCACTCGCCACTCATATCGATGAAGCTGCACTGACCTTCAGTCTCAGCACATAGATTCTATCTAAAAAAAAAAACAACAAACAATAGGAAAGGAATACAAGGATTACTCACGTGGGACAGTAATGGCAGACGTAGTTGTAAAACTGCCCCCAGGGTCCGCCGTTGCACTTGGCGACTCCGCAGCCGACCTTGTGGCTGGTGGCCCATGTCATTTGTGTGTAATGGCCAACAGCTTTCAAATTCCTAACTGGTGCGCCGTACGTGAAGTTTTTGTATTCAATAAACCAGGACTTTATGGCGTGGAACCTGAAAAATACGTTTTTTTATAAGCAATACTACCTTTTGCCTGCGGCGTCGCTCCCGTCTTTTTTTTTATTTAACGTATCCTACGTCGTAGCCTTTAAGAATATGTTTACAAAGTTGCATGCTGATTGGTGGAGTAGTTTTGGCATGAAAGCGTAATGACAAACTAACATTAATATTTAGAATATTTCTAGGTATAATAAGATTGAGAATAAGTTTTGTTTGTTATCTATCCATGTTTGCTTAGCAAATGTCAAAGTCAATTGAGGCATTTTATGAAAATCATTAGCCTTTCGGAAAAGTTCAGCTGATTGGGTTGAAATTTTAAACGTGTATTTCCATGGTTTCATAGACACGAATGTATTATCTATATCCTATCTTATCTTATTAATATTATAAATGCGAAAGTTTGTAAGTTTGTTTCTTTGTTTGTTACTCCTTCACGCAAAAACTGCTGGGCCGATTTTCGTGAAATTTGGCACATATAGAGCGTAACTTGGATTAACACATTGGTGGAATGTTTCTGAGTTGGTACTACCAATTTTCGTCAGATGGCGTCATTCTAATGAATGTGACAATTCATGCCGATTTATCTATTGGTGGCGTAGCAACGTGCGCATGGTACAGATAGTCTTTATATATATTTCTTGTGTGCGTGTGTATATCACTGAACTCCTCCTAAGCGACTGGACCGATTTTGACCAATTTTTTTGTGCGTATTGAAGGGGATTTGATTGATTTTTGATTTGATTAGTTTCACAAATCAGCCCGGCAGATGGCGCTGCAGTGGCGCAAGTGAAACCGCGGGGCACAGCTAGTATAATATTTAGAGACAAAATGTTTTTTTTTTCTTGAAATTCAGCTACTTTTAGCAATAACTCTACCTACGGTCATCAAGGATCATCAATGTCCGGTGTAAGTCAAAATCAAATCAAATCAAATCAAATCATTTATTTGCTCAAACATGTACATATCTTCAGGTGATAATGAATAATAATAGAACAATGTTTGCCTATAACGAGGCGTGCAAATATTAAAAATTGAGTATAAAATAGTGATAATGATAATGAATCCAAAGACATGAAAATTTTTACATTATGACAAATTAAAAAAATTACAATATTAACAGTAATAATTTCAATTAACATCTCTGTATTCAATTTAGAATTTTTTTTTCAAAGAATAATGATACAGATTCAGATAGTCATTTATTAATTTTTAACAGTTAATATATGACTATCTCAATCTGTATAGGGCTTAAACCCCTAAGTAAGTATAACAGAACTAATGGTAGGGTACCTATATTACCACTGTTCGTTAGTTAAAATGTTTTTTTTCTTCTCTTCGTTAAGAATACCAAGATTGATGTACAAAAAGACGAACAAAAACTGTATACTCCAAAACAAAGCATTAAAACTACATTAAGTGATTTTATATACAAGTCGTGGGTCAAGGGTATCTTCGTTAATTATTTTAATTTAACATTGAACAATAATATGAATAACTCGTCAATAATTAGTACCTCTGTTTGATATTTAATTAAAATATTTTATATTTATTAAATCAGCGACTTATAAGCGCCCCTCTATATTACAAGATCTGAAATGTAAGGAGAAAAATTTTCTCCTCGCCGCATTATGATGTATATGTTAGTACATATACATAATACCTGCAATTTAACGGTGTCAAATCTATTTCAAGAAATCTTTGTCTGCTTAGAAAGTAATTTTTATATTATTATAAATTGTAATGTATCTTGATATTTAATAACGGCAAGTGCCATGTTGCATCGCTACCAAATGGGGTACAGCTGGGAACAAAGGCACCTCTCGCTCATACGATACCCCACAGAGTGACACGTAATACCTACTGCGCTCATGCCCGTATTCCGATGTGCCGGACTGACGGTAGGCCGACACTACTGAAAATAAATCTGGCGGAGGACCGAGCGCTCTTCTCAAGACAGGGCTGTCAACTACTCGACTTTGGAATGTTATTGAAATTGGAATAATCCCAACAACACTTGGTGGGCCAACCGACCAAACGCGAACTGTGGTAGACGTGGTTACTAGATTAAGATTTACGATGCAGTCATACAGTGCATCCAAGTACACACAAAGGGAAACAAATAAGCTTGTTAAGACTGTAATTATTTGTTCACGACCATCCCATTATCCATCTGTTAAAATCGTGATGGACTGACAACTCGGACGAGGAACTATGCGAGTGGCAGCAAAAAGTCCGTAACATAAACAAAAGCAGGCTGGTGCTTCAACCTTGATAGTGAGGTACAACATCGTCATTATCATTATCAGCAACCAGAAGACGTCCACTGCTAGACATAGATCTCCCCCAGAGAGAATACAGATACTTGCTATTATGCATTTTATTTAACTAGTGGACCCGCGAAGGTCGATATTCGATCTAAGTGAAACTTTTTTATAATTAAGAACTAAATATCATATGACATACCTATTATGACATTGTAACTAAGGTAAACAATTTATGTAGAATTTTCAACACTTGCAAAATACACATGATAGGAACTTCGTCAATAATTACGTGTCTTATACAGGGTTAAATGTAATTAACGCAAGACTTCTTGCAGGCAGCATGTCTACATCAATACCAACAACATTTGTTCTACGACTTTTTACGAATCTAGATAAATAGCACAAAAAAAATAAAAACAAAAAATTTTTGCACCCTCTGTTATTTATTACTCTGTATCTTGTAAGAATGTCGCGCGGGAGCCCCTATCTTGCTGCGCGCGTTTCCCCCGCTATTTTCTTAGCCGCACGCAGACTAAATGATAGTTCAGAGGCAATATATTAATTTTGTATGGGAATATTAAAATTTTAAAAACTATTAATTTTCAAAATCGTAGAACAAATGTTGTTGGTATTGATGTAGACATGCTGCCTGCAAGAAGTCTTGCGTTAATTACATTTAACCCAGGGCCGCGCCGCCCCTATGTACGAAGTGTGCGGCGCACACAGGCGCCAAGACAATAGGGGCGCCGCGCCGGTAAAATATAACAAAAAAGAAATAAAAATAAGCTAAAACATTAAGATTCATGGGAAAAAAAAGGCGCGTCATAGGTTTCGCACACAGGCGCTGTGGGGTGTCGGCGCGATACTGATTTAACCCTGTATATCAGTGTGTCAAATGTGCATGGTAGTGTGTTTAAAGTTTTATTTATTAAATAAAGTACCTACTACCTAATAAACATTATTAAAAATATTAGCGTTCTTCACTTCTCTTATACGTAAACTATAAGTGTGCCAAATTTCATACTCCTCATTGTACCTATATGTACATAGATATCTAAGTGAAATTTACTGCTAAATTTCTATAGATTTGGTGCAATAGAAAATATACTCTTTCTAGGCAAGAGTAAAATTGTATCGTTTCTGTTAAATATTAAACACTCATTCCTGCAATGCCGTGCGATACGGAAACCCATAGGATTTAGATATGAACAGACGTTTCATGCGCTACGCATTAGGCGCTAAAGTGCATATAAAATATTACAAATTTATCCTGAACCTATAATTAAATTCAAAGCCGGTTTAATATTTTATATTTTACTAATCTACAATAATAGCTCTGTTATGCTGACGTTAAGATATGATAGCTAAGCTATTAAATGCGTAATAGTTACCTGCAAGAGTTAGGCAACCTACCCTTCGACTTGCAAACTTTTTAAAAAAACCGACCAAGAGCGAGTCGGACTCGCACACCGAGGGTTCCGTACCGAGGGTGTCTCTGCAACATTTTTTACGAGAAAATAAAATAACTTTGTTTTTCATAGCGTTTTTATGAACGGCAAAGTTGTATTTGCGTTTTTTTGAAAATATATTATTTCTCAAAAACTAATAATGATATCTCGCTCAAACCAAATTTCATTGTAAGTTATTGAGACCTACAGCATATACGTATATTTAGATTTCTTACTCTCATAATATTATAAATGTTAAAGAGGGGGGGGGGGGG